>JABASH010000178.1:0-53082 GCA_019776445.1 Tomocerus maximus | reverse complement strand
ATGACACAGTAATAATAAGCAGTACGGGCATTTAATAAAGGATTAAATAGAATAAATAATAGTTATATGATAATACTTTACCTTTCGCGTTTAATACATCATTATCATTATACAAAACGTTTTAACATTATTTGACATAGTACTTTCTCCTTCTCTATGCTATCTCTACATAATACTTTCACCGACCTTTCACCAGTACTTTCACAAAATTCCGAAAGCTGTGAAAATTTTCATATGGAGTAAGCATAGAGAAAGTGTCAACAGATTTTTTGATAATTTATTCGGGATTATAAATTCGTGACACCGAAAAGTACTTAGCCACCAAAAATGCACACCTGTATTTTTTGTTTTGATTTTAGAGTATTTCTATCTTTTTATTTAATTATGTTAGGTTACAGAATATACTGGGCGTACTATAATTAAGCAATGTTCAATTTCGCCAAATATAAATAAAGGATAAGAAAATAAAGTGGGTGGACCATCATAAATCACATTTACAAGTGATGTTCAACTCAACGCAAGTCCACATTTGAGGATTAGGATTAGGGTGTCTGTTTACTATCTGGTATTGGAATCTAGTACCTATTTATGGAGAGGTGAAGTACTTTCATTGTGAATAGCCTATAGGAGGGCCCTACCTTCACTGCTCATGTTACAATCGGCTTTCTCTTTGTTCGCTCCTTTAGCGAGTTGTGTATCATTCCTAGTATTGCTTTTGCTGTTGTGATTTACTTATATGGCTTTAGATACTTTTGTATTCTCAAGAAAAGCAAACGAAAATACAATACTTCGAAACGAAAGGATTCAATCTGTTCAATGACTTACATATACGCAGCGCGCTCGGAGTTAGGAGATTATAAATTAATTATTCGTTAGTGTCTGTCGAACTCAGGCTTGCTCTTGTTGTTACGTTGACAAGAGATTTCGGTAGAACTCTTAAAGCTGCCTCAGCGATGCCCATACTATAGTCTCATGGTACCTATATTTTCCCATTCTCTTTTAATTCTTGATTGTCTTCACCTTCCCAGTTTCTATTTAGGTGACTTTTCTCGGATATAACTGTACGTATACATAATAATATGCTGTTTGTCAATTCTGAGGTAATACTTAAACATAAACAATTGGTACTTAATTGGTTTGCAATAATATACTTTACAATTTACATGTATTATTTAACACTATATTTAGTATCAACTGTTATACGTTATACACGCCTACACTCTACACCTTTACAAAGCTTTTCAACTGAATTAATTATTAGTTCAATTTTGAACATGGCCACATTGTATTTTGAAACTTAATAAGTTCCGGAAATAGACTTAGTAAAGCATAATACTAGTAAATATATGACACTCAATTCATTGATTCATACTACATTAAAATGAACGCGTATACCAGTCTATCTTTACAATGAAAAGTATTCGCACTGCATGAATGACGCATTTGGTGTGCATGGTGCATGGTAAGGGAAAGATTATACTTTAGCTTTTATTAGGCTTTGGCTTTTAGTATATTCTAGCTAGAGTAATGAATTTTCCGAGCGATTATTCTTAATTTAGACTTCAGGATGAACAGACTGAACAGTTGATAATAAGAATAACTCAACAGTGAACAGTGGGAGTTAAACCTAACTGATTATTCTGATACTGACAGAAGTATAAAACAATTAGTAATTTGTAGGTTTGTGTTGCGTATTGTGCTCTGACTTATTTGCGGAGTGCCGAGTTCCTTTTCTGTGTTCAGTAGAATTGCGTGACATTGCATTGGAATTGTTTATTGCGCGTCAGAATAGTATACTTCGGGATTTATACGTAATTGCCCTCAATTCGAAAGAATGGTCTTTCGTACGTCTTTGTTTCTTTCTCAAACAGATGTATAGATGCTTGTAGGTAAAAATAGTTTTTGGTTAGAACATAGTACATCTACTTTAACTGCTCAAATTACAGTCGCAATACGGGTTACTTTGCTGTAATCCAATAGAATTATTTAAAGAAAATACAAACACGTTGCACTGCTGTTCTCTTATGTAACTTTTGTTGTATCCGTCTAAATGCTGTGTCGTGCAAAAAAATCATGAGGACAAAGACGTTTATCATCTTTTCATCACCTTGTTTGTTGCAAGTAGTGTGGTTTAGTTATCTGTCATACTTAAGATTAGCCATGACAAGATTCGATCCTCTCAGAATTTTATTTTCTATGCTACATGCAGAATTGAGCATGAAAAGGAAGGAATTCATGTGTCTGTTTTCACTGTTTAGTTTCCAATATTCTAAAACTCACTCCCATTAGAGATCTTCCGGTCGTCTTGGACTGGATGTAAAAGTACTCTTTGTACTTTGCCTTACATTTTGTGCCGGTTGTTTACATACCGTAGCCATGTATTTATTTTGTCTGTTGTAATCCTACTAGTCTGACTATCCATTTACAGTAGACTCGAAAATAACGGAGTCTCCTTTAAATCCAGGCTAAATTTTAGTATCATTAGCTACTAATACTAAGCAATTAAAAGTCTCCGTTATTTCAGAGTCTGCAATACTCGGAATTGTACTTTACATCCCACACTATGTCTCTAGATCTCAAATTAGGTGCAAAAATCTTGGAAAACATTTCCATGTCCCCAATAATGGTAAATGATGTAAAAGCGTAACTACAGGGCTACGGGTGTAGATGATCAAAGCATCTTGAAGTGAACCATAGATCAGTCTTTAGAATATCGATTTTTGTACTATAGTTAATCATAGACATAATGTTTATTTTACTTTTGCTTTTTGCTACTATAAATATCCAGGTAATAAATTGGATGGGTGTAGTATATACGTTGTGTAAGTTTCGAGCTGAATACCAATGCCACCATGCATGAATGACCTTTGCTATTTTAAATAATATAGCTACAGATAGTATAGGAGTTTAGTAATTCATAAGTTATCTATCGGGATACAAATTAAATCCATGGTACTTACAGTTACAAGCTACAACATTACGTATCTGTAATTATGTGAATGGAATAATATATGACAACATGAATGAATGGGAAAATCGGAATAATCCAAGTTACTATGTTTGACGGCTGTGTTTAGTTCGTGAAACGCTTCATGTTTCTGTGATGTACATATGTCTATTTCCAAAATTGAATAGCATGTGGCAGAATTACTCCTTACGGTTTACTTAAAGGTCAGAGTGATGTGCCTGGTTGCTGGTTGCCCAATATTCGACTGATATTTCCATTGCTAAATGTGTTTAATGTACCGTGGCAGTAGTAAATAATATCTTTACTTTTTCTCTCCAGCAGCATATAAAAAAATCATGTCTTATGCATGCTTCATGTTCCAGTATCACAAGCGAGAGCATAAATGTTGCATATATCGTAGTTATGTTTGCTACTTGTAAACTCCACTGTTTTAAGTAGCTGGTAGCTCACTACTACTAAAAGATATTTTAACGTTTTTTGCGGTATACCAAGAAAAGAAGCAGAGGAAATTCTACTACCTAAACGTTATCATCTCAATTTATTATGCTGCATAAATTACTCCTTTGTGTCTGTACACAAATGTGCATTCATAATACGTAATTGTATGTATAAATATTTAATGTATCATAACTGTAGGAGGTATGCTACTATATACAGGTATGCTTTAAATGAATTCAATGTAAATATATATACCTTTAGGTAAAATCGGGTACTTTCACTACACTCACTCCCGTTCCGCCGTTCACTTATGTTATGTAACCACTATCTGAGGTCGGCGGATGCTCGTGCATAAGGATCCGTTTAATTTTGTTGGTTAATGGGACTACAAGTATTCATAAATATATTCATCAACCCAACAGCCTAACTGATGTTTAATCTTCTCTGACGAAGTGCATACACCTGCCATTTTAGGTTGGTTTCTAAATGACTTCCTGTTTGAAGAATAAATTTATATGTATGTATACTATGTATGTTATTAAGATTTTTTGCAGTGGAAGGCATAAGGCATATACTTGTTTCTTGTTACGTACATAATATGTAGAAATTATTTATCTGAGATTGCTAGTTATTTCATTATTTCTATTAAATTTCTTAAGTTGTGTGAAATGGGTAAGCCGTCAAAAGTTTAAGAACCTTAAAAATGTATTCAAATAAAGATGCAGATATATTCTACTGACTATGTGTGATTATCCTAGCTACGAGCCCGTAACCCAAGGATAGCCGTCAATAAAGTAGGCTTTTTGGTTTCATGAAAAGGAAACCCCAGTAATTTTCATAACAAATACTTTTTGAAATCGTAGTCGTGTTCGTTTTATAGGGCTAATTGTTTTTGAATCAAGTTGTTGCAAAACACGGTTCCTCCTGCCAAATAAGCGTATATACAGTAGTCCATTCATCCACTCCGCACAATCGTTCACGAAACAAATAAATAACACAATTCTTGAAATATTGAAAATAAATTGGGTAATTTGATGTGCCTATATATAAGTCGTAACGGTCTTTGGGGGTTAATTTTGTAAATGAAATATATGGTACTTAACGATATGTTTATCCAACATTATGCGTTTATGCGCATAGTTTGCTTTTGATGTTGTCGAACAAAACTTTTCGCTTGCTATTGGGAGTTTCGTACTACTTATTTGGAGTTATTCTGACAAATTGTTGTTCTAAGTTTTATAAGCAGTGTTTGCAATTTGATTATTTTGATGATGATTAATGTAATTTGTTCCCCTCAAATTTATCAGACTAGGAATCCTAGTCGGAACCAAAGCCATTGCGTTTATAGTTTTGTATTTTTGCAGTCTCCATCCTTAAGATACTTACCATACTCTGCAGTACCATAGTGTCTTAGGCATCGGTTACACATTGCAATGCACATTCTACACTATCTATTGAAGGCCATTTTTCTACAGTAGCTTTGTGAGTAGTGGACATACCATGCCCTATGTATTACTGTTAGAACTATTCTCTGTTCTGTATGACTTGTGTAGTACTGGACCTAGCGAAGTGATATGTGATTAGACGAGTATTTATTGGGATAGCATGATATAAAGATACACTTCCAAGCTCAAGTACCCTTATTTACTACTGGGTTCCCTCAATTTGTATTCTTTACGTTTGAGCGGTTCTTCAGGTTTTCTCCTCAAGGAATTCTAAGAAAGCATAGCAGAGAACGGTTTATCTGTATGTGGAAGGAATTTTATACGAATGAATGGCTTATGGTACTTAGGTGAAGTGGAATTGATATAATTGTAGGATACGTGTTTGTTTGGGACATGAAAAAAGTTTGTAATGCAATAGGCATGCAATATAGGTATATATTGTTATATTTACTTACCGATACTTACCTAGTTTTCTGACTTTCTTGCTGGATGTACAATTTTAGGTTTCGATAAGTTCTCGAAAGTATGTAATGCACTTAAAAGACATTAACTGTTGTCTCTAGCTTTCGTATGTTGGTTCGTATTAGTACTAGTAACTCTGGACGTCGTATGTGTAAATAATTTCTAAAAATAAAGGAATTTTTCTCATTGCAATGCCTTTATGTAGTGGCGACTGGCGAAAGTCTTTCTATATGCTGGAAATTTTGTTCTTATATTTCTGTAATGGCCTTCCATGGTTCAGAATGCTAAGATCATCCTTTCCATTGTTAACCTTTAACCTTTATTGTGCTAACGTACCACTTTTCTGGCACTAGAGACAGCTTTACTTCAATGGCACATTTTTCTTTCTGCAGTAGCAATGTCCGTAAATTACAGATGAGTTTATTGTGCATTTCAGCAACTATGGACCAAGGTAGTTATAACAAGCAATTTTCTTGTTGAGATAAACTACATGTCTATGTAAAATGTAATCCTTATAAATAAAATGCTTTATAAACATGTTAACTACTTAAAATTTAATAGAGTGTTTGAAATATACGTGTATGAAATGAATATGAAGCATAATATTTCATGTAGGTATATTGTTAGTACATGCAATTATTCAAAAGTATAATATAGTGTGGTTGTTTCAGAGGGAAAGATAAATATATTAGTAAATTGTGTGGAACATTCTTATAAAGTATCATTTTATAGATATCATGTGCTAAAAGATATTTTATTTTTGCAGAGTTCGATAGATGTGACATGGGTGATTGCAGACCATGTAGCTGCAAATGGAAGTCGAGAATTGACGGTACATAAAGGTCAACAAGTCGAGATATTAGAGTTGACTCCTGGACAGCCGGAAATGTGTCTAGTAAGATTATTAAATACAACGTCAGGAAGTGAGTCTCAACCTGAAGGGCTGGTTCCCATGATGGTTCTCAAACAGCTTCCTCACTCCCGACTTCGATCTAGTGGTGATCCTGAAAACGGTAAGTTCCCGCTATCTGCTTTCTCTCAGCATCTCGGATCCGAGAAAGAACAAGTGCAGAACAGAACGGCATCTCCCTTTCTGCCTCCCAGTTGCGTCGACTTCCTGTTTGGGTTGTAGTTAGAGATGAGATCGTGCTGCGGTAGAGTTCTCTGAATGCTGCATCGAACCCGCTCTTTGGTATGGAATGGTGTCGTCGTAGTTTAAGGTCTCACTACAAGATTGAGATGTGCTCTGTGAAAATAAGTAGAAAGTATCGCTAAATTGTTTTCTTCACCACGTTCACTCTCCCAACGAACCTAGGCATGTAATCGTCCTGGATGCGTTGCGTACCAAAGCATACGGATAACAAATGTTCATAAACTCGTCTAGTTGGTTTCCTTTCCAATGGTTGTTTCCTTTTTGTGGATGGGAGACGGGTAACAGTGTGAAGGTTAGAGGAGACGACGTTTGCGCAAAACACACGTTTTCGCAATGCGAAAAGAAATCCCTATATTCTCTCTAAATTCTACAGACATGGCAAATCGACATTACCACTACTACTACTGTTAACATCATACTAACTAGACCTATATAATATATATGTGTGAATAAGTATATTGTGTTTAAGATATAGCCAAAGTCCCATTTTACAAGCCTAAAGTACCAGGGAAGCATACATTATTTCCATCTTTTCCTTTTTCTACCATTCTTCGATCTTCTGTAATGAAATTAAATAGCGAATCCAAAGAATATAGACCCATCGTGCACATTTCTTTAGCATTTAAAGATAAGATTGTGAGGGCGCAGCTACAGTTTGCTACTGAGCGGAAATACATAGTAATAAGGATATCTTATTGAAAGTTAAAAGGGAAGTAATTAGAATTAGTTGGTAGGGACTTGAAAAACACTACTCTTATTTAGCTATTGCGAACTATATTTATGTTTTCAATGAAAGTTTCATAAATTCAATCAACATTTGCCCATGACCATCGCCCATAAAATGATACAATGCTACACCAGCGTTGATAATTAATTGCATATACTGTTACTTACCCCTTTTATAAACAAAACGTAATCATTGGAACACTTATAATTATTTTTCCCCAGAAAAATATAAAAATCTCTTACGGCAAGGCGAGACAGGAATGAATTTTTCAATATATTGTACTTTGTTAGGTTTTATGCCACCAAGATATAAGCATGTAGATTTTGTCCATGTATGTAGCACTGTTATGTAGTTATACGATATGTATTATCCACATACACTTGAAAGATGTATTAGCTTGGTTACCAGAGTCGTTCGTTCCCATGTTTCAAATTTATGCTCTAATGTACCAGCAACTCATGTTAACTTGGGTTTTGGGAATACAGAGAAAAGTTTCCTCCATCTGCATGAAAATTTAACTTTTATTTATCTGATACCACGCCATCATTTAATCATAATACTGTCTGGATCTGGAATGTCAGTGGTTAGTAGCTAACAACCTAAATTAAGTAGGGAATATTGCTGTGGAAAGTTTTCTGTACATAGTGCACTATCATATAAATTCCATGTTCATGAATAGTTTCGTGACTTATGTGTTGGGTAGCTGGAAGTAATAATTTACCGAAATAGAAAATATCAAAATGATTTCATGCAAGATGACGAACATACGTATAAGTGGGTATAATATGCCTATTTTGTAAGAGTAATATGAAGAGAAAATTCTGTCCATCTACGGTATCCATCTGTCTAAATTATGTATTTTCATTATTAAGGATTCATAAGTATCACGACATTTTTCGAACATTTTGTTCCAAGTTCCTGATAGAAATTGTTTCCTCGAGGCAGCCTGCTCATTTACTTTAATTTTGGTTTAATCGGAAAAATCTCAAAGATAAGGAATGCTTTCCAAAAGAAAGTTGAGTTTTGTTTTTGCATGGGAGACTAGTTGGTTTCCTTGATATTTATCTTACAATTTTCGGAAACCAATAAGGGATTTTGGAGAATGTAATTTACAGTTAATTAAGTTTTGTATTTCCCCTCATGTTTATGCTCTGTGGGAAGAGTCCGGTCAATCAAGCTAATACTATTGATTCTGGGAAAGTGCAACAAAGAGTTAAGTAATTCATTTCATTTGGGAGTATTGGTCATTTTAGATTGTTTTATCATGTAAGGCAATGTAATAAAGTATGTAGCTTTTAGTGGCATTGGACATAGCTAGCATGATTTCACAGCGGTGTTCTTCTGCTCAGCACTTTTTGTGGTCAGTTAACTTTGAGAAGGAATGCAATGTTGTGTCCATTCAATTAAGTGGTGATCTAATAAAAGTGCAGAAAGCGTGTCAGATATCTTGCTGTTCTGTTCTGATTCCGATGTCGTAGTTCTCTATTCTATTGTGTAAGCCATAATCACTCTTTATGTAGCAATGTCAGAATTCGGTTTCCTAAGTCATTTTTGCTGAAGTCAGTACTCAATTTGCGACTGGTGTTCTCAATTCTCTATAGTTTTCTATTACAGAGTCTAGTCTCTAGCTTAGTCAATTGGAAAAAGAATGAATTCTGAAAGCAAATATTGTTGTGAGCACATTATCTGAGTGAGCCAAGAAAGCATAAGCAAGATCAGCAAATCATTTCTTCTGTGCTGTATCTGGTTTGTCTCTTAATTTCAATGATGACATTTGTTTGTTGCAGTTGCCGTCAATAAAGATGATGACAGTTGTGTGCTTTCATAGTCTTGTCTGTCTGTCCACTGTAAACATTACCCGTCATTAAATATGTATAGGTTGCTATTTATATGGAGCTGTAAAAATAACAGTTATTATTTATAGCTTTCTTTCTGCTTTAAAGATCAAGGTATATTGATGTGGCAACTGCTTTCTAGAAGGTATGGACATATTCTGAGCCGAAAACCCCTCAAAACCACTAATAGAGAAATTGCAATTAACCCCTAGTCCTGGATAATTCACCCTTCTTTACAGTCTGTAAATCCTTGCAAGTGATTTTGAGTGGTTTTGGGAAAATCTAATCCCATACCTTCTGGGGTACGGTTGCCATATCATCATGCCTTGCTAAAGATAGTCTATAATGTTTCCTTGTTTCCCTAATTGGTGAAACTCAGCCTCAGTCTATGAAAGATTCGATTACGATATAATTAAATCGGTTTCCTTGTTCATTTACTTAAATACTATCCAAGAAAACATGATATTTTCGTGGACAGGGAGTATATTTGGTACAATGAATATTATATATTGTGGGGAGAAAGGAAAGTTATACTGGCCTCTCTCATGTAACCTAGTGTTGCGGTTAGGAATAGCGTCTGACAATGATTGTATTGTGCATATTGTATAAGTTATGTATATATATATGTACAATGGCAACAAGAAGGAATGGGCCAAAAGTCGAAGTGAAAATTCGTTGCGCCGGCGTTTTCTCCAGGAAAACCAACAGTATTAGAAAAGACGGTTTTAAATGTAGTATAGTCGGTGCTGTAGATACAGCAGCCCGTTCTAACACTGCCTGGCTGGTATCCATATACGACATTGGGCGAATGGTGCTTGAGTACAGTTGACTGAGTTGCTTGTTGGCTATGTGTTTCTCTTCTCTGGTCGTCTGTAGATGTAATACATAGGCACTCTTGATGTTTATAGAGTAGTGTATAGGGACATTGGTAATATAATATTCGGAGATAAAATATAGAAGTCTTGCAATCAGAATCCAGACTACTAGCCCATTTACCAGTAGGATGTGAGTTGGATTGAAGTTTAGCTCATATCCTCTTGCTCCTCTTGCTTGCCCTGGTTTTGTCTGGTAGGCCTGACTGGTCGCGGTAGTTGAATGAGCCAGAGACACTCGTCAACTCAAACTTAAAGTCAAGTCAAGAGAAGCTGGGAAAGCATTCGTAGAAGTAGACGACATGGAAAGATGTGCTACTGACTACTTACAATCCACTCAAGAGTAGTTTTGACTATTCTGTATTCCTTGACTGTACATTTCAGTTGAGTTGAGTCCGTGCCCGACGCTTCCTTCTCTACAACGTGCAACTCTACATCCTTCGCTTCTCATCACGTCGCACCTAAATTCTAGTACAACTATTTTCACTAACTAACAATAAATATATATATATGTAGTGAGAGTGAATTCGTAGGAGATAGACACTACGGAGCAACTGTAACTGTAAATGTCAGATGAAATCCTCCAAATCGAACCACAGTTCATTCATTCTCCAGGCTTTTGTTTAAGGGCTTTCGATAGTCCTTCAACGCTGTAACTGCTGTGCCAACTGTGACTGTCATTTGTCTTGGACAGGTCTCTCAAATTTTGTCATTCCTATGACTGTTTACTAGCTGGCATTTTTTGTATTGACTTCTGGTTATCTCCAAGACCTACGTATTCACATTTATCATATTTATATCCTCATAAATTACTGTCTTAATAATGTAAGAAAAAGGAACTAGTTATCCTACCCACTGTACATGTACTCAATCTATCATACTGTAAGTGTGTGTGACTGTGAGTGTCTATTGTAGTATTCATCTCTTTATTTTCTGGCATCACCTTCCCAGCGTATTTTATGTAACTATATGTACTGTTGAACATTGTGCGTGTAAAACTAAAGCTGGTCACTACTGTCGTCTTTTCGCTTGTCAATTTCAACCCAGTGCGAGAACAGACAGATTTTCATGCTGATACTCATCTAGAGAAACGATAAGCGAGAAACAAATAACTACCCAATGTATCGTATACTGCATATGTATAGGAAGACATTTTCGCTTTAGTGCGTACTATATCGCATGTGTGAAATGTTTTAGTTACAAGAAATCTGTTCTCTCTGTATTAAATGTTTTTTGGACTGAGGACTGTCAAGTTGCTGAGTGACTGTCTAGAATTATTTGCCTACCTAAACCTAACTGACTGCTATAATATCTTCAATATTGTTATAGCTAGTAGGTAAGTACTAAGTATAATAATATAACTTTATGTGCCATTCACTGTGTACCAACTGAGGATCCAAAAGCAGATCTTCCCTTGCACAAGGAGCAGCGTGTTCTGTAATATTACATCGAATATCTGTATATGTCTTAGTCTTTTATGATGTGCATCATTATATTACGTAAAGCTAAGCATATTGTACAAATAAGTGTGAGGCTTACTCAACAGATTTACCGTCACATTCAGTTTAGTTGATGCTGAGAACTTGACGGGATACAATCACTCATCTTTTCTGTATGTAGATTATTGTAACTGTATTAGTATACTTACGTACCGTCACTCGTATTGATTGGATTAACTTTTCAAAGGATATTAGGAAAGAGTGCGATAATTTTAGTGGACAATCTTATAATCCGATTGCAAAAGTGTTCCGTGTTGCTGTTGGGCTAAACCTTTTTGGTACAATTGAAAACGAGATAATAGTACATGGACGGATACTTTAAGAACCATAAAGATTGAGACTAGTGTTTCCTGCTCCCGATCAATAACATATAAATTGTAATTGTACCTATTTGAAGTTGCTTACCCCGAGGGCAATGTTGTTGCCAATATATGTGTAATATAAGATTGACTACTATTTCGTGTAGCTATTTCTCCGAAGCAAATACATCCGAACTGAAAGACTGAGTTTGAATTCACTACGCAGCAATCATATTATATCTGTACTACCTTTCCATAGTGTTTCAGCTTTAAAGAATAACGTCTTCATAAAGCACACTCAATAGGTATGACAATCAATCATATTGTTTTGCTAATTTAATTATGTTTCTTGTTCAATAATTCAATTCTCCATGAAATGAATGTTTGATATAATTATGTACTTGTCTTGTACAGGACTAGCCATATATTATATGTCCCAATTGTCTAGGTAGGTTCTCTAAACGGAGGCTGCTACGGAAGTCTCCCTGATTTTTAATTTTCGATATGAACTCAATAAAAACATTTTTATAGCCTGTTTTGTTGCAAATTTTCTCCTCTTTCTAATGGTGGTCAGTGGTCACTTCATTTCCGTAGCAGCCCCCATTTAGGAGCTAGAGAGCCTAGACCCTTGGGACAGTGTATATAGCTAACCCTGTATATAAAATGCCTTATTTTTTATCTTTACATAGTTTTTTAATATCAAGCTTTTTACGCTTTAAAATATCGAAATAATAAATAAACCCTTACTTATTCAGTATTTTGAACTTATCGATAAAATGGTACAATAAGAAACTTCTTCAATTGCATTGTTTTGATTGCTTTGTTGCATGATGATGTGTATTTAACGTTATGTATTTACGCAATTTGATGAAGTGATACTATTTATCTGCAGATTTATTTATTAAGGTAAAAGAAGCTTACCCATGCGACCAAATTACTGTCTGGCATTCATAATCAAGGGAGGACACTGTGACTTTAATTTTTTGTTTTATTTCGTCACTTGTCTGCCTTTATAACAGTATTTTTGTTGCAAAACTTTACGCATTAATTTCTAGTAACAGCAGCAGGTAGTATGTTTGTGCCTGCATGGAAATGGATTCCTAATCGAAAATGGGGAGCACGGCACTGAATTGAATACTGGCACCCATTCATTAAATTACTGATTGCATGGCTAGTTTCAAAAAGGTGATAAAATGGGAGGTGAATAATACTGCATTTAAGACGTTGCATAACTATATATTTATATATCATCTACAATAATTTACTCATGTTTGATATAAAAGTGAATTTTTATTTTTAGTATAGTATAGTATGTTGTGCATAAATCTCATGATTATAGAAGTCTCCTGTAATTCAGTTGACACGTTTCTCTATAGTCTCTTTAGCTTTTCGTTTTATGTTTGAGAATAATATAATTTTGTTTTGCCATGTGAGTAATGATTTTTTCCTCCGTAAGTATGCGCATATAAAAACTAATTTCGAACACTCAATTTCTATGATTAGGTTGAATGTACAATGTACAGAAGCTGGCAAGGTACTAGTATCATTATATACAAGGTGAAAAGACCAAGTCATCAACGCATATGTACTTGGTTTTAAAACATGCATGCATTGCCACTGTCTTCCTTTGGCTACTTATAGGGAGAATCATGTCCCACAGCAATTTAATCAGCATTGACTAATCAGTACTTATCTTTACGTCATATTATGTACTACTGACATGAAGAGTTTCGTTACGAAGTAGACTACTGAAATATTGAACCTTATCTAGCCACCATTGAAATCGAAATAATAATAATTAAATTCCAATGGATGCAGATCTTTAAGAAGGCTTCAATATAAATGCTATCACATACACATAAATCCTGACATCATATTTTCTAGCACCTGAATTTTCGAGAAAAATGTATTTATTTGAAAAAGTGTGATTGCACTGTTCCATGATGTGGGCTTTTCATGTCATGTCATGACACAGGTAAAATCGATCTGTATTTTAGATATTTTCTCAAAATTTCTTTCGATTCAAATTAATAAAAAATATGTATATTACTTAAATAATATAAAATTGCTGTCTCAACTGATAATTCAATAACAAAAATAACAAATTAAATAAATAGTCAAGTATGAGTCACGTATTTTATTTTATGATATAAAATTTTGTGAATTTGAATATACTTAATAGTGATAATTTGAGACCAGTAAAAACTTGGTCTGCACTTGATCTATCGTTTGAAATAAACATGAAATTATTGGTCAGTAATATTAGAAGCATACTGTATTTCATTGTGTGTAAGTCGATGTGATGTGATTCAGTCTCTTTGATATAAGAGTTTTAGTGTTACATGACATGAATGTGTGTATGTATATTGTGTGTCCACCTGTATGCTTTAGTGAAGAGTGTCTACAACGTTACGTCTCTTTGCTGAGCATTAGCGCAGGTAAACATTCAATTTGGAACATTGACTCATTCATTCATATGTACAAATGTATTACTCTGTCATTGTATTAACACATGTTTTTAATAATGAAAAAATTAGTTTAAAGGAGCAGATTTTTGGAAATTTGATTACATATTTGAAATGCACAGGTCGGAAATAATTGATAGAGAGTTCTATTGTTGGGGGACAAATTTGATTGACATTGTAATTAATAATGTAATGATTTGCATCAGTTGATGCTGTGCAATTGTGATTAGATATTACAAATGCATCAGTTTCATGAAACTTTCAAACTCGCTACGTACATGTACAGACGTCGAGTCGTTATAATATTGCTAAGGTTGAAGACTCTGGAGGAATTAGAATTTATTGTATATTGCATTACGAAAGGACAAGCAACCACTAATGTAAGAGGAAGGTTTATACTTGCATTGGGTATTATCTACCTGATGTACCTCAAAACATGGTTCTGCTTACCTCTTTGTTGACATAACTAGTTCTTTAGGGCCTAAAGTTGTATATTTGTAGTAACATATAAGTAATACACAACGCAATATGGATTGCATTGCGTAATTTTGTGGTTCGTTTAATAAGTAGTGAAAATTTACTCAACTATGTCTCCGTAATTATCAGGCTTAGCAGTTATTTTCAGACGGTCGCTTTTGCTCTCTCAATTTTACATGAAAAATATTTTTAGCCGATGAATTTCCGATGTAATAACATAGTGATGGATATTAAAGCAGATGTGTAAAGTGCTCGAGCGATGCGCAGCAATATTATTTTTAACAAAATTTGAATCGAATGATGATTGAAATGCATAATTATTTTTTGTCCTATAACCTCTAACAAGTATCTAATTGTATATAAAATTTCCACTATTCATTCGCAATACATTGCTGACAAATCTAAGTACAGATAGATAAGAGATAAAGCAATCGATTTAAACTCAGATGACAATCAAAACTGTTGGCCATTCTAGCACACACATGACCACATCAGATGGAATAATATATCTTACTAGACTAAAAGTATGTAACTAGTTGCTATTACAGATATGTTTGATTTACTTAATAGCATATCTATATCTGCAGTACATTGGCATTTCTATGTTTGTTGGACTACAGTGTTAAGTTAGTTTAAATGTTTTAGAATGTGTTGTAGAATGGACATGTAGTGTATAACGCAAAGGTGAAAGATAAGCCTTGACGTAAGGCTTTCTTGTAAATTTTCTTGTAGAAACTTTACATATATGTATATTCAGTAGGTTTTTACATTGCAAATGTAAAATACAAGATGCTGATGGTTGCAAAAGGCGTATCGGCTCTTGTTATGTTGGACGAAATCCAGCATTTGACATTACAGGCAAAATGTAGTATTCTGTAGTTGTAATAATTATACGCAATGCTACTCCGATTCGCACATGCATTTACCAGAGCGAGACTTTTTTAGCTAAAGCATTTAGTGTTTGAATTTATCTCGCCACAACTTGACTTGCATTTATTATATTGACCATTGTAGTTTACATTTTACATCTATAAACCTCCGTGTTTCGTTCGTAAGGAAGGTGGAGTAGAAAGTTTCTCTGGGACACACACTATAGTATTTTACTTACGTACAATTTGGTGTGCCTAGTATGCAATAATATTGCATGTTTTTGGTAGGCCTGCTAAGTTGGTATATAGCATGATATTGCATAGAAGCCATGGCTTTTAGCCTACACAATCGAGTTCCTACTTATGTAGACAAGATGACAAGCCATACGTAAGCAAGCATGCATAGCCTTTCATTGGACATTATTATTAGGTTTGGATTGGATTGAATTTGG
This sequence comes from Tomocerus maximus, assembly GCA_019776445.1. Taxonomy (NCBI): domain Eukaryota; kingdom Metazoa; phylum Arthropoda; class Collembola; order Entomobryomorpha; family Tomoceridae; genus Tomocerus; species Tomocerus maximus. Next base: position 37,121 of record JABASH010000178.1, on the reverse strand, counting down.
GACTGCCGACTGTAGAATTGGCAAAAGTGATTGCAGTGAAGTAGTAGTGCTTATACGTTCGGCAATGTCACCAGAAGATCCAGCGAAAAATAATTGTTGTGTGACCTTTAAAGTTAAAGGCGAAATAAGTTTCCCAGAGTTGTTACTTTCAAATGAAAATAATTTTTCTAAGCTTGTCGACGTAATTTTTTATTCAGTGGTACGTGTTAACTTTTGAGTGTCCTTCGCAAAGTTGTTAACTTGAACGAAAATCGAAAATGGTTCTTGCAAAAATAAGTTTTACTGTACTGTTACCATATACCTTGTGATATAAAGTGATAATCAGCACCGAAATAGTATCTCTTTCAATAGCAGAACGCATCCGTTGCTTAAAATCATTGATTTTTATTCCAACAGTAATATGTAATATCAGTACTTATAGCCGTAGCATCTTATATCTCAGACGTTTGCAATGTTTGTAAATGAATAGAATTACTGTGCAAAATAAATAATGCTCAACTTTCCATTATGGCCACTGCTTTGCTCTTTGGTTGTACCTATATAACACCTTTACTTTTGTGACCTTACACTTACACTAGAAATGCCCAAAGCATGAAAATGCTTGCTTTTGCGATTGCGACTTAAAACTTGGTGCTAACATGTCGCAAAAGTGTTTATATGTGTTTCCTGTAATCATAATTACTTTTTTAGTCGGGATATATTTTGCTTTGCTACTAATACTGAGAACTTTAGCTATAACTTACAACATCCGAGTCTTTCTCATCCTTTATGTGGAGCAGAAGTAGCCCTTGCATTTATATTATGTTTAATTTTTGTAATTAGTAGAATATTGAACAGATTTAAGTATATTTATATGCTGAATTATTTATGTCATAATATTTGCTTACAGAAAAAATGGAAAATAAGAAGAGATCTGTTACACGTTATAGTACAGTTTTGCATTCACAGTGATTGCTAAATACTGTTATTTTATATTTTATAAGCTGATATGGTGTGCATGTGTGGGTTTGTAATTTGTATATGCATATGCATCCTATAATAATAGGCAATAGAGACTACAAAAATAGACCAATTTGCTCATAAAACGTATTTACGCTATAAAACCTACGGCAAGCCGTTGGAGCTGGAAGCTCGGCCGAGTAGTGGAAGCCGTGTACACAGTTTAAGATTAAATATACTCTTTAAAACCAAAAAAAAATTATATTTATTTCTTTCAATAGTAACTCGATTAGTTTCTGGCCATATAAACACTAAATTTTTGAATTTTAACCCCAGGAATACTAATTTATTGATTCCATTCCATAAAAACACTAAATTATTGTTTTATGCCACAGAAACACTAATTTGGCAAGTTTAGTCAACTTCCGTTAATGCATTCAAAAGTTATGGTGTTGGCGGACGAACGGACTGTGCGGCTCTAGAAGTTTGCTTCCTCAAGCGAGCTAAAAATTGGCTAGGAAAAATATGTTTTTATTTACTTACCGTAAAATGAAGGTTTTGTAACGTATTGGCTACTGATACTAAGTAAATAATAGTCAATGTCTTTATGCTTTTGTTTATTATATTATCAGTATTCATTAATATGTATGTTGATAGCATCCATAAACTGTCTTGATAACATGTGTAGGAGTATTAGGCGCCACATGTACAGATATATCTAGTTTTCTTATCGCCGCACTTTAGTAAGTCTCGTGCTCATCTGCTCTCATTTTATTTTTAGCATTGCGTAGTTTGTTTGATTGAAATGTTGGTGGTGTATGGCATTCCTACCTCGTTCACTTCCTTCTATTTCTGTTATTTCGGTATTTCTACTACTACTTCTTTATTACAAAAACATGATACTATTGACATTAGCTTCATTGTTAAACAGTATGGTTAGTATGGTATCAATTGATATCACCAAGATTCATGTACACATAATTACCATTTTATGCAAAAAGGTACTCAATTGCTCTAGCAGACTTAATTTGGAGTTGAAAGTGGATTTTCCTTATTTTCTAATATTTTTGTACCAGTACTGCTGAAAAATATTTAAAATATTTGAAAAACTATCGGGTCCAATATTCCAATAAGTTATGACGTAGTGATGAAGTTAAGTGACATGGTTAGTAAAGTAAGAAAGAACAAATGTTTATATACTTTATAGTAGGTTATAGGTAGGAAATCTAAGCATATACTTTACTAAATTCGAGTATATGATGCCAATTATATAGCATCTAGATTTGGTAACGACATAATAATAATATTATTCTTGGATATGTAGTTTAAATTATGCGAATGAAGGAGTCTAACCGATACCCACATTTGCCTAATTGGAGGTTTAGAATTCAGATACGTACTCTGGAAATCCGAATGATTTTTATTGAAACTAGCAGATACTTGTGTCTTCAGATACACCCTTTTAGGCACCATTATTTTGTTATTTAGGATTTAGGATATGTACCCTAACCCAGTAATATTTTATACACAGTTCACAATACACAACGCGTTGTCCAACTATAGTGCAAGTACTAATCATTTTTCTTGTTATTGCTAAGAATTCATGTGCGAGTGTTAAAATGTTAATAGCTAATGGCAAAATTTCATTTGTTTTTCTCCGTGTAGTTAGTCATGTATAACATAAACTTCATTGCAAAACCGTCAGATCAGAAAGTGTACTGCATTAATGCATCAAATAATAACATCAGGAAATGGTCCATGAACTATTAATTAAATTCCTTTATTTGGTATTCGAATGACGAATTTGTTTTCTACTTGCTTGTCAATTGTAAGAAGTCTAAAATGTCCTTTGTTAATGGAAAATAACAAAGTGTATTTACGGTGAGCACAATGAGTCACACTTGGTTGGCTGCTGATTAAGGGTTATTTTGCATTCCTTTATACATGTGATGTTTATAACTTCATCAAACAAGTATTGACTGTTGACCATGTAATTACTTTTGTTATTCGATAATTGAACAAACTTTTTGTCAATTTATTTCGCTTGTGCAACGGCGAGGGTCGTATATTTTTCTAGAATGTTATGTGCACATGAGAACACTCTTTTAGAGTTGTCACGATGCCATTACCTTGAATTGAAGCTTTCGAAGAACGTCTACTCTATTTAATTTCATTTTACACATGTACCTAAATGTGATAGCATATGTAGTGAAAAGTAATACATATGCATAGGTACACGCAGACACAGTGTTATAATCACTACTTTAGGTCAAGGCGAGACTTTCTATCGTTTCAATCAATTCTCTTTGGATTTAGATATCAACTGTAGTCTTCGATTGTTCAGGTGACCAGAATGCATTCCACAACTAATGCTAATTGTTCGCATATGTATTGGGAACACTTTATTTTGCATATGAAAACAATGGCCGTATAAAAACTAGGCATTTAACAGATTACAGTACCATCTGATTGAGCTGGTGGATTTTTCAGTGAGTTACTGCATTACAGTTGGCTATTATTTAATCGATATGCATGTAATCTAACATTCGTCTCATATGATCAGATAGATACTATGTATTATACTATTCGGCAGTTCTAATCCATGGTCATGTCTGTAATAATCTTAATTTTAAAATTAAAATGTTGTGTTTTGTGTTCATGTAACATGATGGTCTTAGTTGGGTAGGTATGTTTTGATGTCAGGAAACAAAGTGCAAAAAATATTCTCTCTAATTTGCATCCTTAATTACACTTTGCGAGCTAAATATAATGCATTAGGATTTATACTTGGAATTTATAAGTGGGTTGAATTACATATAACATTGCGTTGCAACTTGCAACTAAATGGGTACCAGTACATATTTATGGCGATATTGTTTTGATAATGCTGACAATGCAAAATGCAATCTTGATAAGAAAAGGAGTACCTTAGCAAGACATTATTTTTCTAAGTTTAAAAGACATGCTTTTCTGTACAGCCAGTTCTTTGAAATTTTGTGTACTGGTATCAAAAGTGGGTTTGCATGCAAAAATGCAGTTATGCAATGTCTAAGTCTAGACAGAGTATTCTATCTAGACAGTCTAACTAATATATTTACATAGATTGGAACCTTCCGCACATAATTCCCGCAAGATTTCCGCAAAACGCTTGGGACTTATTTCCGTTTTTTATATTTAAAATGTCTGCCATTAAGCTGTGATTCTGTTGCTAATATCCATGCATATCTATAAAGATTGTCTTCTATTTTTATCTGTAGTTGATAATTAGAACTAGATACGTACTCCATCCTATTTTACTATGTACATATAAAAACTTAAGGAGTTACTTCTTAAGGATAGTGAGCTCAGTAGTTCCATTTGTTATGTTTAAATTTTTCTCATAATGCATTCGTTGTCATTTTGTGAATTTCTTTGGTCACTGTTAGGAAAATTTTAAAAATATTGTTTTGCTATGTATCAAAGCATCTGGTGCTGATTCTGCTATTGTTAAGTTCTATCCAAGGTACGTTAAATGTCATAGCGACTGGTTCGCCTAAGAAGGTATGCTTATAGTTGGCTACAGAATTCACTCAAAACCACGATTGGGGAAGTCGAAGTGCATCTCTTCGGCTACCCTTTCTTCCAATGATATGATCCCCAGTAGTGGTTTTGAGTGAATTTTTTAAAAAGAACAATCATACCTAAGTCAGTCGCGAACCCAATCGCTATGACATTTTACGTACCTTGGTTCTATCTATCTACTAACGTTTAGGCGCCTTAAATAATACCTATCGCCGTGTGTTGTGTGAAAACTTTGTGTTCTCATGTTTTCTCAGTGTTGTGCACATAGTACTTCGTGCTAAGCTCACTCAAAGACATTGACATGAAATGACTGGCATGGATCGCTGGCGTAGAGCTGCTCGTAAAGTTTTGAAATCTTTGGACACTTCTAAAAATTCAGGTGAAGGTAGGTTACAATAATTACTACTTTATTGTTGAATATGATCTTGAGTTTCTCCAGTATAATTTACCCCCCCCCACCCACTTTGACTACTACTTTTACATTCTTAATGACAACTATCGTTATTTTATTTTATAAACAGATGTCAAATCTCCTTTAGTTTTTCTTAGTTTTTTTCCTGACTTGTTGCAGTTACTACTCATGTGACATGTGTATTCTAGAATCTATAAATGATTTAAAGTATTTATGTAAATCTTTCTATAAAATGTCAGATTTATTTACGAATACGAATGACTTTTGTGACAAAGCAACTACATACCTTTCTGTGTGTTATATTCAGGGTTTTTGGCAATTGGTGTTTTAAGTTTGTCTTCTTCGCTTACGTGTACATAAATTGTTTAAGTTAGTGTCAAGCACATTCATTTGCATTCACTACCGTAGAAGTCGTTTTCGTTGTTATCACTGTAGTTTTCTTACAATATATTTATGCGTGTTGGGTGCAAAGTGCACAGTGAATGGTGTGAGAGGCAAATGTAATGTCAAACTTTGTAATTTAGATGCATTTTGTGGGGAATTTGTTGTTTTCTTACGTACTGTCAGGTAAGTTTTATTTGTGTCTGTCTTAAGTGTGGTGAGAATGAAAAGTGTCCTTAGGGATTTGGAAGAGGTTAAGGTTTCAAGCGGTAGTAATGAAGACTCCTGTCCAACTAGGTTTTTGAATTGGAGCCAATGCAGTGCAAAGTGATGAGCAATGTTTATGACCCAATTATTCCGTGACAAGAGCGTATTTCCTAGGAGGTTATTTTGAGGGAATGAATTTATTTTAGTATTGTCGTATACTGTATTGGCAAATATACTAATATAGGTAAGTAGTGAAAACAAATGAATACAAAATTACTTCTTAGAAGATACCATGCTGTGTAAGTTTGTGTTAGGTGCCCGTATAACTAGTTCGCCTCGTCGTATTATCTTATGTTATATGCACGTAATACTTGTTGTACATACGTGCTAGTGTTTTTCCATAGAAATAACATGCAATCTCTGCGTGTCTATTTTTAGATGGTGGAGGGTTTCTGTTGTAATTTAATGCAATATCAGTATATCAGTGGATGCAAAGTTTGAGAATAAAACTGAAACAAGTGTAGTACTATCACTCCAATCTGAGCTTATACTTAGATATCTTTAACATGGTTACCTCTAAGTACGGAAATGTACGAGCATAATTACTCAGTTATGCAATATGCATTGTACTCTTCATTTCTGTCGTATCTTTTTAGAAACAGGTTGGTTTTTTGCATCTTTGTAATTGCTGCATCTAATCAACGCAAGAATGGGAGTGTAGTGTACTGAAGTGTGGAATAAAAATATTTTCTAACAACGTAGTAAAATAGTATAACGAAATAAGGCATGAGCAAATGGAATGAGCTCTTCCTCTTGCACAATAAAAGACAGATTTTATTTAACATTTTACATACTTTGAATCTTTGCTTAGGGAATTCTGTTTTATTTAATTAATCGTGGTTGTAGTAGTAATATTTTCATTAGGTAGAGGAGAGAAACTGAGAATAGAGAGACCGACAGAGAAGGATGATGGTGAAAGAGACGGGTTTGAGCATATAAATCGATTATCGCAACCTTAAGGAAGGAATGCGCATGGACTATCTATAATGCATTGCTTAGGTAGTTAGTTAGGTAGCTAATACCAGATAACCAAGTTTGCGTCTCTGTTTTATGTATCATATTTTTATAGCAAGGCATGGCACACAAGATATAATAAAGCTCTAATGCAATCACTTCTTCCATTGGGTCTTAAGCTTTATATCAATGTTAGTCTACTCGTGGACTTAAGTGAACTATACTCCACATCTCAGCACTCTGTCTTGAACAATAAGTCTCGACATTATTTACTTACTACCAATTTTTAACGAATGTCAATTATAATGATTTGACTCTAGTGGAAGGAACGAAGTTTACTGAAAAGTTCTCGGAAAAGGCAGGAAGGATACAATAGAAGTACTAACTTTGACTCTGTTGATGCAAAATCGACGTGACTGTAGTATACCGTAGAAATAATATAATTTCAGGATTTCAGAATTCAATTAGCATGCACATTGCACATATTGCTTAGTTGGACTTACACTGTTACACTGACTAATATATGCTATGCTATAGGAAGTATATTATGTAGGTTACTTTATATTGATTAGTCCTTGGTCCTATATAACATAATATTATTTAGCTCAACTGCAGATTAGATTAGAGAACAGAGTGATGTACATGATGTAGTGTTAGAGAAATATTTTCTGGATGTAGATATAATGCGGAATGGTAGAATATTAAAAGGTGTACGTACCTATAGCTCAAACTAAAAAGCTGGCTAGTGTCAAATAATATTATTTCTTGTTTGTATGTACACTACTATTACTTATTACACAGGATGAGGAAATCAGCTAAAGTTTGTACAGACAATTTGGAAAGATGTCGACGATTTTCCTTTCAAGTTTATGTTCAATACTTCACTTTGATCGAATTGAATTAGCAGTTGAGTTGATGTAAGATAAAACTGCTCTTTGGTCCTTCGTCAAAGGGACAAGCTGTTGCTAAGTAGTAAGGAGGAATCAAATATTGAATTACCAGAAGTGACCGTTAAAAGGATGACGAAGAGGAAGCCTTGTTATGTTACTTGCGTCTGTAGGAAAGAATGGTGTGGGTGGTGATAAATTATGTCGATTGAACTTATGTTGTTGATTTTGTTCAAGTAGTCGTCTCTCTCAGTCCTATGTGTTTGTTTTCTTTTTGGTAAAGACAAAATATTTAATGAGAAATTGAATCACGATTTGTATGTAATTTTATAGAAACTGACACAAGCAATAACTTCCTCTTGACCAATTTAAGAGATAAACGCTTACAGTAAGAAAAGGTAGATACAGTTTTCCTAGGTTTTCAATGTCCTGTGCTGTGTAAATATTATTTTGTCATCCACTTCAAAGGTTATTCCATATTCGAGCGATTTTCTTGTAAATTACTGAGATAGTGGCGATAAAAGTGTTTTGCTTGCCATAAGACTTGTTTGTATAACTTGCAATATTATTACTACAATTACTCCAAGTTATTAGCCTTCTCTGGATACAATAGAATAGTAGTTTAATGAGATGGCAATAACTATAACAAAGAAGAACCTCGCAAGTTCATGAAATTCAATTAATTTGTGTGATCGAGTTGAATTAAGTAAATTTTGATTAAATGTAACTCCATTATACGTCCGTATCTGGCACAATTTTTTTGTACAATGAAATATTTCAATTTATGTATGACTATCAATGATTCACCTGGAATCTGGAAACAAAGATCTTTTCAAAGTTGGTTAAGAGGATGCTCAGATGCTTGAAGCGTTAAATGTGTGAGAAGGGTTTTCTGTTGGCAAACTACAATTACAGTTCAACCGCAAAGGTTGTCACATCCAGTGACTTATAATCAAAATCTGTCCATAAAATAAATTAATTACGAAACTACCACTGCAATGCAAAGACTTTAATGGCAACAGACTTTCGGTATCGCTGAAGTACAAAAGGAATGTCAAAGTCATTATTGTACATTTATGATGTGTGCACTTTGTACCTTGGATATTCATATTAATAATTGCGTATCTATCGCATCTCATTTTAATATTAGTCATAAGAATATTATTATTACAAGTTTGGATGTGTATCATTATATCGCTACGTAATTGAAACTGTCACGTTATGCTTATCTGATCATTAATATTTTGCAAGGATTGAGTTTCGTGTTATGTTGTCCATCCAGTTCTCCTTTTTATCATTTTTGATTTTGATGTATGCCTCTCAAGAAGTCGATGTATAGTATGGACGTGTGTCAAAGTCATCGATGTAATTGCAAGATATGCATGCACATAATATGCAAGTAGTAAATGGTATGTAGTAGCAATCTACACGGCTACACCTGTATCCATCCACGAAGCAATTTCAGTCAAGAATCAGTAACTGTTGTAGTCACATCCTTGCATCTACAATCTAAGTAATTGGTGAAATTTTTTGCAATGTTGGTTGATACTACGTATGTATATCAAGTCGTTTTTATCTGCCTTTCTTTAAATTATGAAGTATTCGTGGATTTTAATTGAGATCATTATCAAATATAATGGAGAGTAGCTACTATTTACTGTATATTGAAGGATTAGACCTCGTTACACATTTACAGTCATAATAGAGACTGAGAAAACGATTTTCCAACTTGTTACATTTCAACATGTGTACTTAAGTGCTGTGATTGCTGACTAGGAATAAATATCTTAGGTGTATTATATACGAAGTGTGAAAAATAATGGGTGTCTAAAACAGTGGGTATTTTCTTTAAGGTTTACAGTTGCAGTAATGGTAGTTGTGTCGTCGTGTCGTGTTGTGAGATTATAGCATATACTTTGAAATGGTAGGAAATAATGTCTGTATTTATTTCTTGGGTTGTCGTTTCTCCAGAGAAGATTCCCGTGATGTAGCCTTGGGTAGATTTAATAAATTCGGTAGCTGAATGTCGCGTCTCTTTTTACAATTTGGCAAAGTTCCTTAGTTTGGTTTTTACATATTATTGATCCGCCTTCTCCGGTTTAGTTGTTGTGAACATTCCTATAGCCTATATCATATATATAGGTAACTTTAATATAAACTTGAGCACCCTGTTGAGTTTACGAGATTACGATTGTGTTTCACTGGCACAGAGCAGTCTACACTAGAGTCTGTGTGACTAATACTTCTAGTAAGTCAGATGAGCGTGTATTATTGGCTGGCTGCACTGCTGTTCTCCACGTACTTTGTTCCATTTTAATCACAACCTCTTTTCTGTTGCTTGAGTTAAAAACAAATGTAATCTTCTATTTGCTCACCAGTATGTGGATGTATGTAGACTTGTTATTTTTGTTCAGGTGAATTGAATCGAGATGAAATTGTGCCGGGTGCAGTGCAAAGGAACTTGCATATCATCAATGTTTTTATTACATGAACAGAAGAGAACAACACGCATAGCTTAGAAGTGTTTGGCACTTGTACATTCTTTTACCACTATTACTTTTATCAAACTAGTTAGTTTTTCTGTTTTGTCTGTCTGCAGTCAGGCTCACGATCAACTCCATCACGATTTTATTTTCCTCTCCTAATGTTTTCATTCAGTCTTTGTGAGTTGCTCTGTGCAGTGGAGACTGTTTCCAATTGAACTATAGGTACCTGGATTAAAGCTACAGCCCAAGACCAGTAAAGCAACACAAGAATTTCGTTATTCTCATCACACATTTCAATTCTGCCTGATTCTTCTCGCGTCTAATCTACATCGTTTGTTTCGAGAAGCATCAGGATCAGCAGGTTTATCATAGGAATATTTTAAAGGTTTTTTGGAGGATTAATTTCGGATTACCTAAATGGTTCCATAAGCCGATACAACCAGAAAGGATTATTTCATGTTGAAATGTTGAAAGCTTCGGACGGAATGTGAGAGCAAGGAATTATTAATACCTATAGATTTGGTTATTAAATTGTGTCAACGTCAAGTTTTGTACTCTCTATATAGCTATAAATACTTGTTATATTTAGCATACATTTTGTGCACTACATTGTAATGTATAAGTATAGTTGAACAGATTTTGCGTAGTGTAATGGGTTCATCCGAACCCACTGGGTTGATCCGTTTTAGAGCAACCGAATAGAATACAAGTGTTTTTATAGTGAGGATATTTCTATCTTCAGTAACCAGAACCAGTGAAGAATTTTTAGGATTTTACGACTGTCTGTCTGGAACACTTGCGCCAGTAGTATCATGAACGATATAAGACTAAATATGTGCGATTTAGGAAGGACACGCTTTAATAGATGCACTAGTGGTTTCCGTAATAAACTACATTTTATGAGTCCTTCTCAAGTGTCTTGGTGGTAAATTAGTGTCTATTCTCAGTGCATAAAATTTCGAATAGGTTTTCTCTCAACTTGATTCTGAAGGTGCCCTGTAAATCAATAAAAACTTATTGTTCACAAGTCTGTAGAAGTTACAAAGTGGAGTGTAAAAAATTTATTATTTGTGGACTAGGTTATATGCAGTACAATTCGAAGATCAAACAAAAAAGGTTATATGAATTGTGGTTTTTTTGAGTGAGGGTAGACTTTATTTAAAATTTTGTGGTAAATTTGCCATGAAATTCTCAACCGTTGCTGGTCCTTTGGTCAGTATGTTTCCTACGTCGACTTTTAAAGACCTTAATCGTGTTTTTCGAAGATCTAAAAGTCACAATGCTGTAACAAAAGCAGACGAAGGTTGGAAAGGAGATGCCGTTCTGGATTCTGTTCTATGTTAATATCAATGCTTGCTAATTTCGGCTTCAATACGTAGATTCCGGGTACCTAATATCCCTGGTTAAACATTGAATTATTTTACTATTTACAGATAGTGGAAGCAGTGAAGGCAACAATTCCGGAGCTGTTACAAGTAGCTCTCCCGTTTCTAAACGAAGGGTGTTCAGTGGGTAAGTATGAGATATAATACTATTGTATAATAATCATATCATCGTACTGACAATGTGATAGTCAGATACTTACCATCGATATAAATCATAACCATGGATTAATTTCTAATTGCCCAATATTGTTACGAACTTCCTGCAGCTGTCACAGAGCTTTATAAATTGTATATTAGGATAAAGTCAGTATATTGAAACTATATATTGACTGATAATTTATTTTCCACATGCTGGAATACATTTATGATCTCTAGATATAGTATCTCACAATTTTGCACGACTTTACATGACAGATATTTCGCATACATATAGGTAGAGCGCTATTGTGTGGGTATATATTTATGTCTGATATTCTTTCCGTAAAATACGCATCAAACATTTTCTGTTATGAGTTATGACACTTGCATAATATAATGTCATTTAGCCGAGCATAATGTAAAAGTTTTTAATACAGTGACTAGTGTCTTTGCGTGAGAAAAATGCAAAGGTTGTTTCCTTTTCTGTATCTAAATGAAATCACACTGTAGGAAGAGCAAATGTAGTAATAAAATATAAATTATTGGAAAAGTAGGTAGTTTGCCAAATAGAAAGTATGAAAATTATATGGGATGGACAGTTTTAACCCTAATGTATCATTCATCCTACGTAATTCCTATTTTTGCTGATGATAATTTGCAAATACTGATTCAATTCTATTTTTTAAATGTTCTATTTATGTAGAATAGACTTAAAAATTAAAGAATGAGGAAAATTGCAGTTGAGCTTGTTTGGTTGTTTAAACTTTAAACTGCATTGGTCAACCGCATAGTATTATTAGCAACTAAAATATAGTATATCCTTATTTGAACATTGTTTTTCACTTATTATTATTATGCAACTTTTTTGATTTGCACTTGTCCATATTGTTCTGTAAATGGAAATTTATTTTTCCTTGGTAGGAAATGGCTGCCCCCACCCCTGAGAAAGTTAAGTCAAGGGAAATTAACGAACAGTTCGAGCGATTCTTCGGGAAAACCTTCTCTACCTCTTTTGAAAAAGACGAGCTCTGATAAGAAATTAAAGGTAAGTAGCAATCTGTTTAAATTGATGAATAATATAATTGTGCATATACGTCTGAAGCAAGTGTGTGTCAACTTAGTGGCTAGACATTACATATTCTTGACATGTTTTAATGACATGCTAACTACCAAATAAAGAATAGCTGATGCTACTGTCTACAGTATCGATTTCATGTGATATACTCCATTGTTTGTTTCAACTCGTTTTGGATAGACGTTCCTCCGTACCTGGTTATATACCAGATCTGCAGATACAGAAACGAAATACGAACTCATTTATCTTTTCATTGTTTTACGTATCTGTTGTACTAAAGTCCAATCCATTCCTACTGAATTATAATGATTTGGTTAGGTAATTTTGTTTAAAGAGGATAGATAGATATAATGATATAAATTGCTCGTTGCATGATCTGTAGTATGTTTACAGTTGATAGAGATGGAGAGGAAAGTAAAGTTACCTAATTTGTAGTAGGATTTAAGGTGATATTACTCATTGGAATATTTATGCGGTATGCATAATGGATGACTTGGAGTCAGAAGAAGAGAGGTGCGGGGGATGCTGTAGTATATTTATATATAGTGAGCTCGGGCTGTATCTGTAATTTTGTTGAGTGCTATATACCTCTACTCTCCACTGTCCTTATACTCCTTAGTGTTTCGTATTTTAGCTTGAAGTAGAAGAGATGAAAGAGATGGTTGTCCATAGGACAGGACAGTACAGAACATGAGATAAGAGTAGAAAACCGACAATGGTAAATAGTCTGTCTCTCATTGTTAGTAGTGTAAATGGTGCGGTGCCATGAAATAGCATTTCATATTTCATTTTATTGTGATATGCTAATATGGCGAGGTTAGGAATCACTGCATTTACACTGCATGACATGAATTTGGAAGAAACATATCAGCAATGTTGAATGTGCACAATGTATGCGGATGGAATTGAGATTGAGGTATAATACTCGTCTGGTCTGTCTTCTCTAAAGATAGGCATTATTGTAGTAGGCACCAAATATCTTTAATATGCTAATCTTGAGCTAAACAACTGATATGGTAAGTTTAGTATACATTGTGTGAACGTGTCTGTATCTACAGTCTCTTGTGCTGTTCTGTCTGCTGGTGAATCTTATTAACCTGATAGCATTAGAAACAATATATAATAATATTAGCATGGTAATTATACTTTATCTATGTGCTAACAACAATCTGCTTGTTTGTGCTGTTAGTAAGTGTAGTGGTCTATCTATTTACCTAAGTTTGAGTTTACCTTGCCTTGTGGTTGTATATGTAGCTGAGATAGGTTTCTATTTGAAATAAATACCTAGGTAAGCTTTAATGTGTTTGTAGAGTTGATGTTGTGTTAGCTGGAGGTGTTTTCGCCCATCCTTTGTTTGCTAAATTCAATTCTCTCTTAATGCAAATAAGTATTTATATGTAAACAGGCAATAGGACGACTGTCCCTTTTGAGTCCATATTTGGCATGTCTGACTTGACTTGTTTCGTCGAGGGTTTACACTTTCGTGATTACAGAGTGGCAATACATATTGTTACAATCTATCTAAAGGTGTGCTTGGAATGTTCGCTCAAATATTACTAATATAATCAGTTCTTTACAAGACGTGGCAAAGAACGATTGAAACTAAATAATTGTAAGTGTCTTTCTTTGTGGATGTGACATTTATTTTAACTGAGGTTTTATATCACCCTACGAGGATGGTCAAAATGAGTATCTCTAACCTTTTGCGAAGTGTCTATGTTTATTAATGTGGGGCATTGCAAGTGGCTTTGTTTAGTTTTCCGTTGCATACACTACTCTGGTGGCCATATTAAATTACACCTTACATAGTTCAGAAGTCTTTTTTGTAGTCTGTGTTTCTATCGACTTTTCTTCAGGTCAGTATTTGTCAACATTTAATTGTAGTTCATTTTTATCTAAGCCTATGTAGCACAGTAGTTATATTTTTCCTTTTTTATTTTGTCGAGGTTTTGTTTGACATTCATTAACAGCTCGTCAATTTTCAGCAATCAATATTACGTTTTGAGAATATTTTAATCTTATTTATTGTATTGACCTTGAGTCTATTAGTATACTTGACTCAAGAGTGTAGCTTCTTATTATTTCATCATCATTATTTCACTTGTGGCATAAACGAAAAATATCTATAGATGAGACGTCTGAGAGCCAATGATGCGGCGAAATGTGATTGCCATCCCTTGTGTAGAGTATACTATAAAGCTCTTTGTTGATTATAGAATAGACAAAATGCATGTCAAGTATTACGGACCTTAGGTAGACATAATATTTCAACATTTACCTATTGTTTACAATTTACATTCAGCTTCATTTTAAAATTTTTTCAAAAGATGATACCTAAGTCAATTTATTTTTTAGTTCCAGCTCCAAGGCTAGCGTGAATCGGTGATAAAATTGAAATGAAATGTGTATAGTGAATGCAGTGTACAGACAGAACTGACAAAATTCAATTTTATAAAAGTGTACAATATTTTATTCTACACAGTTCTTGTATCAATACACGGAATGATGACTTAATGACGTAACTTTGTTTACTTCATGTATTAAGTAGTGGTGGTAGTAGTGGTTTATCAGTTTGTCCTTTATCCGGTACTTGATTGTAGCCATGTCATTGTCATTACTTTATTTTATTTTATGATTGGATTAAAGTTGTAAAATTATAAAAGTCCGTACCAGTCCAGTATGTCTTTAGGTTACGTTACAATTGAGTGGAAGTAATAGTTGATATCAATAAAATTATCTAGAATACTGCTCAATTAACTAAGCCATTACCAAAGTTAACTTATCTAGGCTATAAAATAAACGAAGCTCTATCTGTGTTTATTTTATATGCGGAATTAGTGTATTGTTTGAGGTAGCATCACATAATCTGGAAAACGTACTCTGAACACAAGATACTACATTCTATCATTGTTTACTGTTCATAAATATTGTAGCGTAGTTTATATTGGTTTTTTTCACGCACATGTCATGTATTGTATTTCAACCTCCTACCCTAAGCCTAATCTCGTATAACTCTGTGTAATGTGTAGTATACCTTGAGTTTCTCCAACCTTTTAGTACAGCAGAAATTAGTGTTCATGTGTTGTTACTATATTTGTCTATTTATTACTCTTGACTTGATCTTCTAGGTATATAATTTTCTTTGTAGTTGTAGCTATCATTCTTAATTCCCAAGTTAATTTAGGTAATCTTATTGTACATTCGTTGATCAGATGAGAATTTAGTGTTATGTTTTCTTTTCGTTATTAATTGTTAATGGGTTGTATACTGGTGGGGGTAAAAATTAGATGTATTTGCTGGAAGGGAAAGGCTAAGGAGAATTGAGGGCAGAACGTTATATAAATGATATTGTCAGGAGATTGCAACGTAGGTTGACTATTTGCTTTCCTGTGATGAATTTTGAATGCTGATGTGATATTTCAAGAGCTCTTGCTTATTCCTTTGGGCCCTTCATCGTCCTTCTAGATCTCTCCATCAACCTGTTTCGCTTGTTACCTTGTTAGCATTACTTTTGGTTTAGTTTCAGTTTTTGTTAGTTTCTTAAGGAAAAGTACATTCTTAGATTCTCAAGAGATTCCGCTTTCTGAGCGTTTTCTTTGCTGCAGCCTCTCTGTTGGTAATCATTAATGGAGTATTTTTCTCGAATCTAATCAATCTTGACGTTTTTTCTATCAATAGACACTCGCGCAGTGCGTTTTTGCCTCTTTCACTAAGTATGTCAGACATTTTTTAAGAAGCCAGAAGTATTTTCAGATCATAGATATTCAGGAATTTATAATGCGCTGCAGTACATAATGAAATATGAGTTTATTTTGGCTGCGTCAATTTGTTATCAAATCAAATCATAAGGTTTGGCTATAGCTTTTTCCTTCTCTTGGGGTGGGCTAGACTCTGATACATGATTCCTGCTACTAATTTTACAGGTTCATCGCACCTAATAATATACAAAGTTCATGTTTAAGTCCAATGATATTTCATATTATTTGGTTAAACCATTTCGTGGTGGAAAACAGCATATTAATTATATTAATTAACGTCAGTACAGTTTAATTTGAGATTGGAATCGACCATTAGTATTTGCCTTATATAGGTTATTTGCGTCATTGGAACGGACCAAGGTTTTGACAAAGTATTATCTGTTCATAAAGCAGTAGTGGAAGAAAACTAGGCGACACTGTATGCATTTTACCTTACATTAAGTTGCATTAAATTATGTTCTATGTGAATGTAGTACGTAAAGCATTATCCTGGTGGTTGGTGCTTTAGTGTTTTGTATTCTTTATGTGAGCTAATCGTAATGCATAAAGTTTAGTCTGTTTTCTTAGTACTTGAATCCCAATGGTATGGGTATGGTATCACTCCTAAGTGATATACATCTATATATATTTTACTGAAGCATTCGACATTCAGGCTTTGAGTGTTTTACTCTTTTTTGTAATATTCCTCTTCTTATGTACCTAACATGTTAGATTTTTATTTAGAAAATAGGTATGTGATATAAATACATACACATGCATACGCGGTACACAAGGTACACATAGCCACAGCTTAGGTAAATGTGGCTCACTTCAAAAATACATTCATTTGGGTTCTTCAATATTCTGTGCATGTAAATACATCGAAGGAAGTCAATCGGTATCTATCGGTATGCATGTAATGCATATGCCCTCCAAGTCATAATAGAATAAACAGAGCGCTTGCATTTCACATCAGTTTCGTAAAAGTTGCTATAGTTCACTTAGAACAGCCTCTCAGCCATCTCGTCGTCTTCAATTAGCACTTGTCTGCTTTTAAAACAGAAAGAATAAACGAAGGAGTGGGAGTTGCTATTTGGCTTCCCTTCAGTCAATCGCAATCGCTGGTGTGAGATACTGGGAAAGAAATATTTATCAAGTACTTCGTTTAGGGTTAGGTATCTGCTCTCATCATACACGAGTTAACTCACAAGTACCTATATAGACAATAAATGAGTACAGTCAATATTAATACAAATCAATTTTGACATTTAAATTAATACTAGTGTCGCAGTAAATATATTTTTTGCAAACTAAACAGAGTACATAGTCCCCACTTTGTCCTAAAGCTGTGAATACATACAACTTACAACATTGCCATCGAGTGTAGTCGTGTCCTAGTGTCATTTACCATACTACCTAATTAAAGTCGACTCTTATCTGACGATTTATTAGCTTGTTATTTGCGTATTGTATATAGGCCAGTTACAATGTTCAACACTTATTTTTATGCATTTATTTAGCATATTTGCAAATACCAATTGGAGTTTGCGGTATTAATATTAATACATATTATGAGTATCTGTGAAGCACTTGAAAGGAAAGGTTTGCAATGTTGTTGAGATTAGATTGAGTGGAGACATGTAGCAATTAGTAGAAATTATATCACGAGCAAGAATGGAAATGTACTAAAGAACCAAGTATTTGTCAGCCTGTATATTTTAGCAGTCCACAATCGGGATTGATTCTATTTTCCTTGTGTGTGTGTGGTATCCGGTGTTATCTCACTGTTCATTTTACAAGCATTTATCTGCAGTGCAAATCAGGGCTCAGCTACTTCTAGGATGTTAGCGTGACCCAGGCTAGAATCCAGGCAAAGGTCTAACCCAAATATGCCGAACTATATAACAATAATACTTTATAATACACGAAAAGGATTCACCTTCGTGTAAAGTACCTAGACCCATCCTAGAGAGCCCTGGCGCAAATATTTATTATAAAATGACACAACATTCTGTACCCGTGTTAATGCACACGGTCATCATCAGCACATCACCCACCCACGCTCACGTAGCATCATTATAACTTATCTAAGAATTGTGTGACGGTGCCGATGACGTTGCTGTCTCTGGGATGTGAATGTGTCTGCAGTAGTAGATAGTACAAAGAATAACGATATAGGTTCGTAATTGTGATATTACGTACTAAATAAGTTCAGCTTGGCACTCATTCTATGTGTAGAATTTAATATGATGAGTAAAAGGAAATGAAAGGATTGTTTCTACTTTTCTGGTGTTCATAATATCATCGCATTCGCTACGTGTAACTTTAGTTTGTGTGCTGTCATATTATTATAACGAAACGACTGTGTTCACTGTTCACGTACTATATACTATTTGTAGCATACGCAGTTGAATTTAAATCCAGTGTTTACCAACCAGTTGTGTTAAAGAGATTCAGTCTCACATCTACATTCACTTCACGGGGTTATCAAATAAATATTAATTTTTATAAGGCTCTTGTGATTTATTGATTTCCAAGCGATCATAATATATCCGCTAGCCAATGTACAGATAGTAGTCATTATTTTTGTACTATCTGTAGTATGTACGTTTCAACTAATTTGTTGTGAGTGTTATTCTGCAACGTAGATTAAGAGCTATGCAAAGCTATGTGATTAATTAAGAGTTGTAAAACTGATGTGATTAGGCCAGTCATTTTGACTAAAGTTTAGCTCTTCATTTATTTATTGTCTATGAAATCCTTGGGAGAAATTCTGGTTGCTCGAGTGTGGAATTCCCGAATAATTTGTCCCAGCCAATGTGTCTGTTGTAAAATAATCTTTGGTTGTACGTAAACTTCGGAGAAAATTGGTGTTTATTTCAACGGAGTGTGGAGACGATATAGTGATAGTGCGTATAGTTGTAGCACTAGATTTCCCGTCGTGAATTGTGGTAGACGGACGGACGGGCCAAGTTTAATTTTATTATTGGTATTCGGACGAACTGGAACTGGGCAGACGGGACCACGTTGCAATAAGCGAAGAGGAAAGTAAGGAGGTAACACAGGACAATAGAGCTTAGATATAATCCTGCAAGCTGAAGATGAAAAAGTTATTGGGGCCATTTCGAAGTTTGTCTAAGTCTTCGGAGCGAGAGCGGAGTAAGGATGGGAATAGTGATAAAGTAGTTGAGTCTAGCCATAAACCCGTTCTGCGAGAGAAAAAGAGACGCAATGTTCGTGATGATGAGAAAGAGAAAAGTGGGGATTTTTTGTCTCATGGAATAAGATCTGGGTCGTGGACTGGATCTCCTAAGAGCAGTAAGAGTGACAGAAATGCAACATCATTGATTGATCATACGACCAATTTCCCCTTCATGGAATTTGGACGTGTGTTTTCTAAATCTAGCTCGACCCTCGCTTCAACTATCAAACAGGCCAGAACTCCTCCTCGCTCTGTCCCCCCCACGATTGCTGAAGATGTAAATAGACATTTGCGCACAGCTCTTTCGGTTCTTTCTAACAAGGTCTCCGGATTTTATCATCTCTTCTTCTGGTCACTATTGTCTATTGTATTTCTGTATCAAAAATTCTCAATCCCAGTGCATTAACATACTTTTGAAAACTATTTATATAGAATTTATGTAACAGTGAGCAATTGAATTTGTAGGATATAATATTATTGGTATACTTTTAGGATACTTTATAAGACATTTTTTCACTTTTGAAATTCAAAGTTTTTTCCAGTTTGTTCTCAATGTTACATTAGATAACAAGCTTTACGTGACCGTTCTTGTATTCTTGATGATGTCGGCAAAAGTATATAAGCTGAAGAACATAATATTATATGATATAGAGTTTGCAAAGGCATTAAGTTGTGCAGTGTTCTGTATCATCTCATTACTGCCATCATTCATTTTATCTTCCGCTCTCGTTTTCCCACTTTTGTCCTTGTCATCACTTTCCTCTGTCCTCTGTCTGAGCTCCCCTATTTTATGCATATGTCGTACATTTTCCGCACAGAAGCAGCAGAAGCCTACTTGTATTGATGTCATAAATACCCTCATTAAATTTGATTATTGCTTCCTTTGTACTTTGGTGTTCTTTTTACGGGTTCGTTATGCGAACTCTTCGTTGAGTACGTAAGCGCTGTAGATTTCCTTATTTACGTTTGTCACAAGTATCGGTTTATCTGCCACAACGTCAGTCATTCTTGGAACTGTCTTCAATTCCTTTCTATTGTCATATTATATACATTGTTTACTTCAATTAGTTGTCTATCTATACTCTATACATGGTTTAACTTAGTCATATTAATGCGTTTAGTATTTATTGCCAGACGTATGTGCACATTTTAATGGTTTACTTTCTACATGCAATGAAATGAAACTAAAAAAATTGAGTATGCTTATTCAGATGTCAGGGGAGAGTGTAATATTGAATTTTTTGTGAATTTTGTAGCTGCCAGCGACTTCTCCAACTGCAGTTAGTAGTAGTGATATGGGAAATCGGCCCTCGAATCCATCCGAAGAAGAGGAAGTAGAGAAAAAGCCGTCTAGAAGTTGTAGTGGTGACTTGGGCCTTGCCGACCACAATGGATCTGAAGATGTAGACGATGAAGTTGAAGTTCCTCCTCCTATGAAACCTATTTCAGAGCAGTTGCTAGCAGCCACTGCTAGTGCCATGGGTGATGAATCACAAGCCAAAAGAGTAAGTTCGCCAATTAAAGCATTAAAGATGTTAGCAATTAATTATTGAGTAGTAATTACTTATACAGCGGATAACGTCATGTAATCACTCAACTGCATTTAAGATGACGATGGGAGTGTATAGCCAAATGAGAATTTATAAAAAATTCTTACCAAACATAGTCTATTCATCAAGGATTTGTATTATTCTGCTGTACTGACTGAACTTCGTATTACAAATTCTCGCGTTTTTTGAGGTTGTGATGTGAAAATGGAACGACATAATTGTATGAATTAATATTGATTGTTTGTGATGGAATGTTATTCATAGTCTGCTAGCATGCCTTTAAAAGGCAATGAAGGATCTACTACGGCCGAGCTAGCTACAGAATTAGAACAAATCGTCCGGGAAAGAATGGTTGGTGATGGTCATTTTCATAATCTCGTGAATTGTGGCACTACTTTTTCAGCAGCACGCAATCATTTATCCTTCTTTGTTTATCTTTTGCTACTTTTCACGTTATTTCCATCTTCAATAATTAAAAAAAATTCGACTTTCACTGGAAATGATTCCTATTTTCCTTCGCATTTAATTTTCACTTCATTCTAAATAATCATTTTAGCTAACGTTATATATAATTAACACTTATTCATTCGTAGTTAGTTTAGTGTACCTTTATGAGCCTAAGTTTTAAGTAGTTAGAGTAACATTGTATACTTATTAGACATAATGCATGCGTTATGGTACATACTACGTAATGTGTTTAAATTTTTTATGACTTGTAGAGGTAAGCATAATTTCAGTAAACAAAATTGTAAGCCAAAGCTAGCATGGCAGGTTTAAATACGTTGTTTTATGTTCAATAATTTTAATTATTACCATTTATGATTTGATGCAAAAAAATGATTTCAAATTGATTTCACTACAAAAAATATATTTTGTGCTATTTACAGGAGCAACACGAAAATGTGGAACGACTGAGCGAGCTGACATTAGATTCCCGATTAGGTGGTAGCAGTAACTCTGGAAGTAGTCCGGGTGGAGCCCCAAGTGGAAGTAGTTTATTAGGATTGACAACGAGTGGTGAAATGGAGCCAAAGACAGGAAATGGAATTGTACTGACTGGGGAAAGTAGTACAGGAGCTGGTGTGAGTGACACACGTGAAACTGAAGATGAGTCTGTAGTAGCCATTAAAAAACGAGAATATGTGATTCGGGAGTTAGTGAATACTGAAAAGGATTATGTTCGAGATTTAAAAGAGATTGTAGATGGATATTTGGCCATTATGCGAGACCCTAACAGTGAGATTACCATGCCTGAAGACCTACGTGGGGGTCGCGACAAAATTGTCTTCGGGAATATTGAAGCTATCTACGAATGGCATCGAGAGTAAGTTGGGTTATCACTTTCCGCTTGTAGCTTTCTCTGATTTTATTGCTCAGGAAGTTCATTGAGATTGATACAGACATAAATTTAAGAAGTTTGTGAATAAGGTTGTGATTTTGTATTCAAAGGCAAATAAGTATTTATTTATACTATCTACTGACAATGAAAATTTTATGTCTATATCAAGAACAAAGATTTCCTGGTTTTTGGTACTTAGTTTGTACACCCTTGAAACCAGAATGGGAGCTGAAAAAAGCGTAATAGTTACTCTGGATGTTTATGTCTAATGTTTTCACTGTGATATTTTATAGCATATTTAGTAAAGCGTTGGATAAGTGTGTTGATCACCCCGAGGACTTGGGTCCGTTGTTTAAGAAATACGAGCGGAAGTTGTACATGTACGTGGTCTACTGCCAAAATAAACCAATGTCGGAATTCATCGTTTCAGATTACATCGACACCTACTTCGAAGTGAGTTCATGGCAATATGTTTAACTCTTTCGGCTTTACTGTCTTAAATGTTATTATTACTATTGCATAATAGTAGTGTGATCACATCGTCATACCCCTTGTAGGCTGTAAGTGATGATTCAATGATTCACACTGAAAAATGCGTAGGGATACCCAGATATGCTTGTAGTCGATTAAATAATTAGTGGCCCTGTTTCGGTCAATGGCCATACCATGCTTAAAGCATAGTAAAGTCAGCCAAATTACTTTTTCATTACCTACAGCGTATGTGATAAATAGATACAGATGCTGAAGTTTACTCTGGAACGATTCGATATAACAACTTTAGTTTTTATATAAATTTTTTCTAAACTCTTTAGTGAAAAGGATTTGTTGGCCTGATGCAATTATGTTTGTTGGACCCGTAAGTATGTGCCATAGTATTTTTCTACATGAGATTTGGCTGAAAGCCGCATAATCTCTGTTGAGAATGTTATGTGTAATATCTTGTGTCGTAAATTGGGGTAGAGTGTGATTTATAATAGAGAAGTTAGGACTCACTTACCTACCTACTAGTTCACTAATGTATGTAAATGTTGTGTGATTGTAGGAAATTCGCCAAAAACTAGGACATAAGTTAACCCTGTGTGATTTGCTCATCAAGCCAGTTCAGAGGATCATGAAGTATCAGCTCCTCCTAAAAGACATTCTGAAATACACGGAGCGAATAGGACACCAAACCGAGATTGACATGCTGAAGCAAGCAACACATGTAATGCATGTGGTGCCCAAAGAAGCCAACGATATGATGAATGTGGGCAGACTTCAAGGTTTCGATGTAAGTCATTTCATGTTGTACTTATTCTAAGCATTCTTATTTTATCTTCATAGCCTATCTTATCTTTTCTATCTTCGTAGTTAATGTATGTACGAACGTTAAGTAGTTATCCAAACATACACGGACGTTTTTGTAGAATCCTTACGAGTCGACACATGCATGCAGTCCACTGTATTCCAGCCAAATTCCATTTCAATCTTCTCTCACCCATTTCATTTCCGATTTTTTTGCAATAAAAACAGTTTTGTCTCTGCATAGTATTGCAGACTTGACATTAATGCTATTTGAAATCTGAGGTCCAGAGACTAATGGTGAGTTAGACGAATCAAAAATGGATTTTGAAGGCTCTGTGTAGCAGAGCAGTTCTCGACTTTTACGCATCAGCATTACCGTCTCTCTTGTTTTTTAATGTTCCAAATTAGGAATGCCTAAAAGTTTTTTCTACGACGAACATTTAGGAACAGGTTTACTTTAGTTCTCTGTGCTCAATTCTTGTCAAGTTGGTCTGCCCTTAATAAATCATTTTCTCTTTCTTTTTGCGACCAACAGAAAAGGTATTGAATAGAATGAAGATGAAAATGCTCGACTAAGCTATAAAACGTTGAGGGAAAGAGGATTGTGTGCTTTTTGCTGACTATGTATAAACATTTGACTATGCAAACTACTAGTGTCGTATAATATAGAAGATAAAAAAAGATAAATGAATACGGAAGAAATTAGTTATCATACCTCTCTGTATGTATTTGGTTGGAATACCTATGTAGGGCTTTGAGATTTTGCTCTATTGGTCAATTTTATGGACTATCGTAAGTAAGCACTATAGGATTAATTGGAGCGTGACTACCTCTTGATTCAGATTGAGTGATTGCAAGTGGATTTCGATTAGGTCCATACTCATGAGCTTTTATAGTGATTATTATTATAATATATAATCTATCTAGGCAGTAATGCACTGTATTACATTAGACATTTTTCGATTTATAATGCGAAGAAGTCCCAGATAATGTTTAGCCTCCTGAAATCAATTACTATATTTCTATATTTGTATTCCGGATCCGGGTATTCCGCACTGTACTATTTTGTATTGTAGCTTTTAGCAACTAAGTTACAAGGCTACATTTTCAAAGCGGTAGGAACACTCACCATTTGACTTTGTTAGTGAATGTTGTGTAAGACTGACGTGGATGGATGATTAGAGATGTGAAAAAAGAGCGAATGTAGATATAGCTGATAGGAGAAAACATAGCGCATCTGTTTACACTAATAAGTGCTGTATTATGGATTTATACAATGAAAAGTAAAGGTTCTGACTTTCTTTACAATTAGCTAAACTCTTGTTCTTGTGTTGTTACAGGGTAAAATAACAGCCCAAGGGAAGCTTCTGTTGTTTGGTCCATTGATTTGCAGCGAAGGCAGTTCTGCCGTTAACTTCAAAGGGAAGGAGCTCCAAGTGTTTTTCTTCGAGCAGAGTATTATTTTAAGTGAGGCTGTTGGCAAGAAGACTCAATTCTCCAATCCTGTCTACATCTACAAAGCTCATATTCAAGTAAGTACTAATATAATATATGTCATACCTACCTTTCTTTCTCCTGAAATTCTTTCCATTTTGTCCTTTCAAAAACTATGCCTTTTGCAATTATTCAAAAATATAGTTTTCTAATTAAATAAAAGCCATAAACATAGGCGACATTCTTTTAAAAGCAAAGTTGTAGCATTCATTCTTACCTGTTTAATGTGATGTGATGTGATGATAATAAATGTCATTATAGTTAATATCTTGATATCCCAACCCAATTAATAAAAAAATAACAGAAAGACATTCGATGTAAAACGTGATGACAAACAAACGTATTTTAAGAGTTTTTAAATGTCAATTGTCTTACGATGAGTCGTTTCTTGATAAATTGTTACGAAAACAGCATGTGATACGAAAACGCTGAAAGGTCACATCAAAGTGGCAAAAGGATGATAATGACGTTTAAAAAGTAATGTAACCTTAGCATAACACGACGAACTTATTCTTTGTCAACTGCAAATACAAATTCTGATATTTCTGATGGTAGATATAGACAGAAATATTATGTCATCCATTTTATAAATCGAGTCACGCAATAGGTAGGTTTAACTTGGAGCCAGGGGATAAGAATGATACGACGGGAATGCAATGTAATGAATTTTCGGTTCTCTGCTGGAGTCTCATCGGCAAAACTGACGTAGGAAATTTTGAGTAATTCCATGTAGTAGGTGGAATTGAATGATATGAGAGAACACGACAGACATAGGATTTGACAAGAGGCTAGGTAGGAGTGTAGGAGCGATGTCAATGCCCCAGTTTGTTTCTATCTGATCGCGGATATACTTACTACTCATCATTTTCCTACCCACATTACGTGGAACGATAGCCTGTAGAAATCTTGTTCAAATATTTTTTGATGGAGGGGAGCAGAGCCGGGAGACTTCCATATTCCATCCATACTGACGGAGAAAATAATTTTTCTGATTTCTTTCTGCCCCTGAAGACAAATAATTCGTACTTTCCTACTAAAATATAATATATTTTTTCTTTAGGATTCATTCCTTTTCGTTAGTTTAGTGAACTTTAGTCTCGCCCTGGAGGGCTTTCTGTATTAAACAATATGTCTTAGACCATACCATGACCATGGGCTATATAAACTCATTTTTGACTCAGTTAGTGCCAAAGTTATTTATTGTTTTTTGGTAAAATAATGACATAGTAGTACATGTAAAGATTCTCCAATTAACTTATAATGTTTATGGAAATTGGTTGTTTTTAAGAAGTTTTTCGTGATAGAGTCTAAATATGGTTGCCGATATAAGAGGAATGTGCATTAAATTGGATACTTTCATTTAAATGAGGTTCATAAAATGATTAATTCATGATGTCCTTTGATGAGATTTAATTCAACCTGCTGACCTGTGTGCATTTTGACTTTTGACGTAAAAGGCGTTTCAGTTTCAGCTGCATTATTAAGCAAAGCAATATGCGATCAGACAGAGTGAAAAGATGCAAAGCATGGGATAGCTATGGCTTATGATGCCATATCTGTTAAAGCTTTGTCTACATATTTTCAAATCCGACCAATATATGCAGAATTATATCTTCTCGAATATGGTTGTGAAGGTGTAGCCGACTCTTGACATTATCTTGTCTCTTCTATTGCGCTATTGTACTTCAAAAGTATTGTGATAGTGATCTTTTTGTGAAGACTTCGTTCTGTCAAATCAGCGTTTATTTTCTGTCACTTATTTATTTGCCAGAAAATAGCACAGTCTCGAATTGAAATTGATACCTTTTTCATGAATTGTCTTCCCGTATACTGTATACCAACCTTCTTACTCACATATACATATATAATAAGTCTATGAGTATATACATAGTATAGTGGTTTGTACTTTGTAGTGACAGGCAAAGTATTCACCGTATTGTTAAGGACAAATACGTACCTACCTATGGTTGTGAATTGTGAATACGAATAGGTGTGGTAATTTCAAGGAGTAACTCCAAAGGGTATTATTATGGAAATGGTAATAATGTTATTAGGATTATTATGGAAATAGAATGACAGTGACATTAGTACTACTACCACTAGTCAGCTCACTCAGCTGGTAAAATTACTGTCGTGTACGTGAGCTGGGTGACGCCAGTTTCTGTTATAGTAAATCTCGTAATGTGAATTCGCCTTGACTCACAATATGTAGTTTTTGTGTTTTACAACGGCAACCACTTTGTGCCACTACTTATTTGGCATATAATATGGCATGCACTTAGATCCTTTTTGATTGGAATGATGAAGTAACTTATCTTAGGGTTTAGGATTAGTAGCTTGTACGATGGCACATAAAGTAGATTCAAGATTGTTACTGCAATATAATATTTTTTTCTGAAGTCATGGACAGTTTAGTTTATCCAGCAGTAAGAAATTGCACAACAATCTAAGATGTAACCCAATAACGAACATAAAAGTGAGGTCTAATTCAATTAGCTGAATAAAAATACATTAATAATCACATGTTAAACTGAATATGTTGGCATAAACTTGTCTCTAAAGTAAATGAAGCATGTAAAGTGTAATATAATATGATATCCCAGTAGTAACTTAACCGAGTCATTGTTGTTCAGCAGACCATTGCGAATTTTAAATGGCAAGTATTGAATCTGAGCACATGGTTTTTGTAACATGTAGAATCTGAGCTTTTATGGGTGTCTGTGCTCTACAGAAAGAAACCAAATCTTGTCCTGTCCCAAGGAAAGAAACATTAATTAGTGTTATATTTCCACTTGCGAAGCATAAGCTATCCTGTCTACTTTCTGGCGCCACTGATAATACTCTACGTAGACAACAAACACTACACTTTCTATAAAGCATTATAATAAAACTATGGTCATCAAAGATTTTTTTGGCGAAATGTGTCATTGAGTAGTAGTATCAAATATTTAAACACATATTTATCTTACGAAGTGACAATGCTCTCCATCCTCTTTTTTCTCATTACTAGTAGTACATCCTAAGACACTTTATGTTATTGAGATTACAAGGATAAGGATTGGTACGTAGTTTAAGGTCATTTCACTCTTAATTAATGTATAAGATCTTTTAATTAATTCAGCAATTTGCAGATGAAGTTGGTTTGGTTGTTGTACATATAATAGTATGTGGGTGTAGTGTGTAATTAATTAAAAGTAGAACCTAGTGCGATGGCTATTAAAAATAATTTGGGGTATATTAGGATGTAATTACTTAGCGAGCGAAACCGAGATGACGTAATAATTAATTTTTTTATGTTTTAGGTAAACAAAATGAGTTTGACTGAGAGTGTGGATGATGGGGATCCATGCAAATTTACTCTGCGTTCAACTGATCCGAGAAAACCAAACTTGTCGTTTGTATGTCAAGCATCAAGCAAAGAGAACCGTGACGACTGGATCGCCCAACTTCAGCTCATTTTACAAACGCAAAAGGACTTTCTCAAAGCCATCCAATCTCCAATTAAATATCAGAAAAACAAATTGACCAAAGAAGTGTAAGTACGAATCATTTAATTCACTTCATTCTGAGACATCATCATTGCCTCTTCTACACACTCGAGTTCATAAAATTGAGACTCATGCATAAAACTCCCTTATTATTATTGATATCAATATTACAACTGTTCACTTACTCAGTTTAGCGTAGTATACAATACTACGTACTATTACACCCACTAACAGTTTCGTACGACTTCCGCTCTATTAACCGAGGAAATCAAACAAAATGAAAAGCCACTTTGAATCTTTCCTTCCTATTCTGTGTATTGCAGATAACTCGCGTAATAATAAGATCTTAGTCTGCTCTTCTATAAAGCTGTTTTCTTTTACAAGTATATAGAGTTTTCGGTTAGGCATTATACTTAAAGCAATCAATATATTTTACAACTATAGATATAGGTCTACAGAACACTTGTTTCACTAATTAATTACAATACAATAATGTATTTACTTTTACATTCAAAATGCATTCTCAATCACTAATACAAATTCTATTGTTGACTATTATGTACTGTTTTTATATTACACGCATGCATAATGTTGTTCCTAACTTTTATCTTCGTTTGTAATGGATAAAATGTTTTTGTTATATTACATACTATATTTATAGGTAGTATTTTGACTTGTTTGGCAATTTGCCTTGAAATGAATTGTTTAAGTCTAAGAAAAGCAGTAATGAATTAGTAGTAAGTAAAGTAAGTTCAAACTTTGTAATCTGAATTTAAAGTTTTGCATTCACGTTAGAACAAAATTTGGGATTTTCAAATGCCATCAAGCGACGTATGTTTCGTAGAAGAGAATCCCACTGTGGAATTGGGAAAAAGTTTGTCGTATCGCAAACGTAAACTCATTGTAACAGGTCAAGTTAATTTAGTAGAGGAAGTTGGTTCTTTGCTGTAATTAATTATGAATGTTCTTAGATAAGGCTTACTTTTAGTGAAGAAGAAATTCAATACGAAATTGCAAAGCAAGTTACCTAAAGCCCATTTAATGTGTAATGTGAGGTAGTGAACGACTCTTATCCAATCTATTTGTACTGCAATCTACGTAGTTAAGCATACTTTACAATATTACTACTTCACTTACGTAAACGCCAAGGCCAGACAGTCAGGTTACACTACACTTCAAATGATAATATTTATCGTGTTCTTATCGTTCCTCGACTCTGGACTGTTTAATGGTCGACCCAAAGTCACTATTATTTTCACAGAATCTCTAAAGGGAGAGATAGTTCATTTCTATCCCTTCATTGTGTATCTAATCGCACACGTGTAAGTCTAAGCTTTTCTAGGTGATTATGCCTGCCAGTTTATGTGTTTTGTCATAGGATAATAATACTGACGAAATGTACCTTTCTACCTTACTACTTATACATTAATTAATGAAGCAGGAGTCATATTTATTTCAAATTTTGCAATACTAACCTACTTAACATGAGTAATTAAGTATGTACAAATATGACAACTTTTTAGCGTTCGTTTCTTTTTTGGTTACCGTATGATAAACGTAATGAACCTATATCTACAATATAGGTATGTTAAGTATACGAAAATACAAAACGAATTGATAAAGCCAATGTTATGAACTAAACTGATATCGCATGTTTTCAAAAGGTGAATTACTGTTACTAGTAAATGTGCTACTTAAATACAAAAAATTGAGTAGTTGGTAATTACTAATTACAAACACGAATAAAATAGATCTACATGTAAGTGAATACGTAAATGGTAAAATAGCTAAGAAAATGACAAACAATAGTACACCAGCAAAAGTCCCGTATAAATATTCAGCGTTTGCATTTATTTCTCCGTATATAAATAGTTAAATAGGTTATTCTATGCAATTTAATATATTAGCTAGATGTTTGTATAGAGTGACAATCCAAATTAAGTGTATAGTGTCTGAATGAAATATGACATCCTTTAGCTGTTGGAATTCAGGCGGAAACCGACATGTGAAGTCAACTGATAAATTGCTTAACTACGTAGTAGTACTTATACTTGTTCATAAGTTGAAATACATTTCCAATACTCCACTTAGCTTGGAATTTCATTTAGGAAGATTGAAAGCATCAAGCTCTCCACTGGTACATACAGAGGAGAGGAAGTAATTCCTGATGACAGATTGACAGACGGAAGACCACAAACCATAAGAAAGATGCCACAGCACAGTAGTGCTTGGTTTCTCACTTCACTACATAAATTGCTCATTTGTTTCACTTCAGGTTCAGGAAAATTTTCACTAAATTAAATCATAATTCCTTATGATCTGTGTACATAAATAGAACATCTATGGCAAGTATAGGTTTTGAGAGAGAAATGGAAGCCATTGATCTACAGTATACACGGACATTATTAGCTACTGCTACGGAAAGATAATGTTCCAGCCAATTCCTATCAGGCTTCCTAATTGAGAGCATCCTTTTCTCTTGTGTCCTGTCTCCTAAGATAAGACTTTCTAGTTTGAGGAATTGTCATCTCAATTAACTGCCAATCTCATTAATTGAGTACAATTACTAGAAACTGTTAGATTCTAAATTGAAAGAGTCTCCATAATTTCTTAAACATTTTACAGATAGAGGAATCGGTGATTTTAGACATCGAATTGAAAACGAATTTTGCAACCTAAAAGCTTACTATTTGTAAATGTGAGATTTTATGCGTTTAATCCAGTGTATTTATTACTGTCAGTTTTCCATGTTAACGACTTAGTTTTTAGTGATGCATATTCCTATGAAAATGTTTATGATATGATAGAAGAATACGAGCTTCCTATGCATCAAGTGTAGTAGAATAAGTATTTTATTTGTCATTGCTTATTTAATGATTCAAGTCTGTCTTTACAGTGGAAAGAAATGTACGATAAGTTCCGTATTGACAAGTAGGGCTCCCATATGTAACCTTATTAATGGAAACCTAAAATAGCACAAAATAGTATATATATGGGTAATTTTATTTCGCAAAAGTGCTGAAAAGTAAAAAATCTTGTTGAGCATTTTTAGTTGTGTACCATAGACAAGGTTAGACATAGAGTTAGAGTTATATTATATAGCAAGAAATGCTTTTATTCTCTTTGTGAGTAATATAAGTGGGGAAGTAGATTCTCTTTAACTGCATTATTACGTCGAGCGGATTGAAAGAGTGAAAATAGGAATGAGGACAAGGGAATAAAAAGTTTCAATGGGAAGATGGAGGGAAGTAATGGAAATGGAATGTCTGTTGAGAAAGAACAGTTAGGTCGTAGAAGCTGAAATAATGTTAGTAAGCAAGGAACTACAAAGCAGAAAAGGTAAAGAATTCTAAATTATCAAAAATAGATACGCATGTTGACATGCAAAGAGGTTTCCGCTTGAATTGAAATTCTTCAGTGTTCCCCACCGCACCACTAGGAGAATCGAATGAACTATTTTTACTTATCTTTTAAATTTTCTATGCTGTTGTATAATACTGTATGGTTGTGTCATGTCATGTCACTCTGCGTCCAAGACATCCAGTGAGACTCATCGGTTGTCTTCTACACGTGTGATGTGATGTTCTACATTTAGGAAATGTGGTTCTCCACAATTTTACGATCGATAGTCCCTATACTGACTGCACTGCAGTGTGTAAGTGTTTGTTCTCTCTCGGTTCTCTCTAGCTGTGGTCGTAGTCTATAGATATATAATAGACATAATTCGTTAGTCCTTGCTGTAGTACTTTAGAACGTACGTCTAAATTAATTTGACTGAACTGAAATACATATTAAAATTTACTATATAATTAGAGTCGCATGCATTTTCTTAAGGATATAGAATATCCGTTTAATTAAAATAGCTATAAGATTTTCGCTCGTGTTTTTCATGTTAATATTAAATGTATGTACTTGTCGATTTCACTTGTTCTGTATTGTACAATTTATGCTGATTGCCGAATTTAGCAAACTACTATTTCCTTACAAAAAATCCATTGTACTATGTATATATACTTGCTAAAATAATCTTAAGGGATCTTTAGTATACTATACTCGCCTAATTAGGTTAGATTGTCTAGGTAGATATTTATAAATGTCCTTGTTGTATCATCAAATCTGTAAAAATAAGGTAAAGTACAGATAATCATCTCCAGTAATTAACATAATAGTCAATGAGTCAATCAGCTCTCAAAGCGAATGACTATATTATACAATTAACTAATTATTATTAATGTACGAGCGTGTGATTCTGATATGAAAGGAAAAGGTAGTGATCAATTGTTGATCAATTGATTGGTTGTGGTAGTAAAAGTTCTATATATGTAACAATAACAAGCTTATATCCTGATGTATTATGTATTAAGGTATAGTACATATATTCACTGCTTAGTAGGGATGTCCCGATGCGACATTCGAAACATCGATGCCGATGCGACGCCGATTCATCGGCCGGTGTATCGACCAAAACGGAAAAATAATACATGTCAGACTTTACAAAAACCAGTTTATGAAAAAATGGCCGATTCGGACATTTTACTCTGGCCGATTGCAATGCATCGGCGAGGCATGAAAATGGTCGTATCGGGGCATCCCTAGTGCTTAGATCTATGTAATACGATTTATTTAACAAGTCATCTGTAATTGTGGGACAGAAAAGCGTCTGAAACCATACATTCAAATGTAAGTCCACTAAAGGGCCCCCTTTCATTTTTAAGTAACTCTCAAATAGTAAAGGCCAGTTATGCGTACAATGAATTTCCTGTTCATCATTAGTTTTTGTCAAAAATTTTGAAACTGTGAACATTTTTAAATATGTTTTTATGTTCATTGTACAAATGAATTACACACATATTTTCCTTCGTATAGACTACGCTTTGCTCTCACAACAGATGAGATTCGGTATTATAATCCTTAATCTATATAATGTATAATTCTGTATGGATTATGTAGATACCTATATGTATACAATCTGAGAGTACATAAAAGAAATATGTTTTTTGGATTTGTTACCAGCATATTGTGAATAGCTACAAAGTAATATGGCATTTTTTGTATGTACGTACATGTAGAAATGGATTTGTTTTATGATAGTGCTAGAATAGCAATGGAAAGTTGAGAAAGACTCTTAATTGTAGTTGAAGTGATAGATGATATTATACTAGTATTGTCTGTTATGGGAGGCCTGATTGATAAGTTACGTATTTTATTTGTCATTGTAAAATGTCTTTTCTGTGCGAGTACACGCTTTTACTCTATAATGACTCTATAATGATGAAGTATTTAATTCAATATACGATATGATATAATATGCTGTATGTTTGTTAAACGAGAGAGTTACCAGAGAATATATCGACTGATTTTCATATAAAAAGTCTGCTCTTTTGTCGTCGTTTATTTATGGGAAAATATTTAAGTCTTCATGCTCATATCTACGACGTACCTATGTGGTTGGTATACACAA
Organism: Tomocerus maximus; assembly: GCA_019776445.1. Lineage (NCBI taxonomy): Eukaryota > Metazoa > Arthropoda > Collembola > Entomobryomorpha > Tomoceridae > Tomocerus > Tomocerus maximus. The sequence goes on along the minus strand of JABASH010000178.1, from coordinate 3,081 downwards.
AAATGCAAGAGCTTCACATCCACCACATCTGCCCAAAAACAAGCCAGTTGTTTGCTATTGAAAATCCTTTCCTTGAGTTGATTTGTTTTAAATATCGATTTATTGTGCGATGTGACTTGGTTTACAATGCAAATAAGTTAGCCAACAGAAACTGCTGAAGCTACTTCTTTATGTAATTGTTTTTCGTTTGCTTATTGATATTTTGTTGTTGTGTCTTGTTAGACGTAAGTTGTAATGTAATCGTATCTCACCTTATTTGTAATGTTATATAGCTGTGTACTTGTATTTTTTACGTTTCTAACACGTGCGAATGAATTTACTTTTGTTTACTTGTTTCTTAACCTTATGATGTCTGCGGTCAAGTATTTACGTGTCACGTTTATTTGCCTGATGAAAAGACAAACTTTGTAGACGTAGTCTATCTAATCTATGTCCTTAGCCGTTGTCGTGGTCCAGTAATTTCCAAATAAGCGTTTTTTTGTTATGATGATGAAACCTTATCTCATGTTTTATTGTGCTGTGAGAAAGTGTAGGTTTACAAAACTTGTGAACATACACCTACTATAAAAACAGTCATTATTGATAAATGCTGTTATCCCTTCTCGTTTTACGTAATGAATGCAAAGAATACAGGTATTACATGCCTTTCACTAACGATAAATCTCATATTTCCGTTTCACTCAGCACTACAATAGAGCTTTTTAAGGTTTTCTGTTTATTACTTTTTATTGTAATATTCTACTCTAGTGTCTTAAGTGTTTTAGCATTAAGTTTTGTGTGTAATTTTTAGTTGAGTTTGTTGTGCAATTGTTTTGAAATGTAAGGTAACTAAAGCATCATGTTTCATCATGGTGTACGATGAGTAATGCGAATGAGTTTGTAATTACATCTTTCGTTTGATCTCCTTTCCCTATTGTTAAGTGCTAACTTATTTCTCTTTGTCTTGTAATTGTATTTGTTGTCAAAAGCATGTCTCATTTGCTTGTGTCTCCTTTAACTTCACCTTTCTGCCTTTATTTGCCTGATTTGATGTAATTATCGTCAGATACGTCAGCAACAATAAATTTGCTTTACATGTGACCTTACGACTGGATAATTTGATTTGTGTTACAAGATGTTACTTGTATGCACTCCTGTACTTGTTTGTTTGCGGTTTGTACTAGTTACTCAATCTCAATGTACCGAGTCTTTGACGTGAAATGAAACTAGAAACCACTTATTTCTACTTCTTTCTTACTTACATAAATTAATATTTACACACACAGTCCACAAGCTTGCAAAAGTTTGTTAATTGACTTAATTTATCTATTGCTTTGTTTTACATAAATCTATTCGTACATTGAGTTAAAGTAATTTGCAATGTGATTATTAGTTTTTGTTTAGTCGATGTGTACGTACTCTTTGTTTTAATATTGCACAAGTGGACAACATGACAATAAATTTATTCCTGCTCGGACAGCTTTTGTGGCATGTAAATATGCAACATTGAATGATGATTTTTAGTATGGTATGAAACGATAGTGTGTATTTTGTGATTTTGACAGGTTTGTATGTGATTTTGTGAATAGAATTGTATGAATTACACTGACTTGCTTTTATTGTTTTGCACCTGTCTGTAGTTCTGCCCCTGATTTGTGGAATTCAAATATCACAGAGAAGAGCAGGAGCACAAGCACAATGCCAATGCCTCGTAGTAATCTAGACAAGGCACCCGCTTTGAGAAGTTCCATTTCAAATAATGCACATTCCTCTTTAGCTTCCGCAGAACCTAGTCATCCGATTCCTAATGGTAATCCTAATAGTTCTCCAATGAGCCCGTCTCGAAATTCAAATCACTCTCATAGTCATCAAAGTAACGAACAGCAAAAACAAAGTGGAGAGACTCACATTTCGCAGACATCAATGCTCCCACCTCTGCCGCCACCCCTTCCTCCTCCAGTTTTACCTTTGACATTAAACGGTTGCAACGATGTCCTAATTCATCCCACACATCACCACCATCCCAATGGCCACATTGCACTCCCCAATGGATCCAAACCTAAGAAATATTCATTGAATGGCTGGAGAACTTCTCTTAGGTCAAAGGCTCGATCCAACAATGGTCGATTCGCCACCACCATTGGAACCACAGGACATCCTATCAACGACAACGCTGCCTCTGGAGACTGGGGGACTTTAGGTCGTCGTTGGTCCGAATGTAGCACGGCCAATAAATTGGTATAAATTCACATTGTCCCTGTCATCGGCTAATTACTAAATTATTAATCTACAACATCCTCCCTACAATAACGCTTGCATAATCGTAGTTGGGGCATTGGGTGTAAATCATATATTTAATCTAAGAATTGGTTTTCCGGGGTAGCTTCATTTTCTTATAGTCACAACAACACAATGGCTTGTACTTTTCAGTAATGGGCTGCATTAAACTCGGTAGTTGTACATACAGATAGAACGGCATACCACACAAAGAGTAATAGATGATATCTTCGTCTGCTGAATCTTCTCTCTCCGACACAGAGACGCATTTGGAATGCTGCAAGAATTTTAATAGGAATTCTTAGCCTATTGATTGATATCTGATAAGAAAAATGTCGGAAAGTTTCCCACAGCAAAATTGCCGGAGGAAATTCCACAAAGAGACGTAAAATCCAAGACGGGGGCTATGGTGGGTCGTAAAGGTGCAATATTTGCTTTCATGCCTCGGCTAAAACAATGAAGAATGCCATTAGCTGGGAAAAGTATTTCAATGGAAGATGTTGGTTGGTTAGTTTTATGTATTAAGATTTTATTGACGCTGCCGGGATAGCCTTTGTTGGCGGATTGGAAATGGGCTTCAACAATAGCTTCAATTAACAAAGCAATGGCTGCGGGAAAATGGAGCGAAAGTGAATGGAAGGTGAAAGTAAAGTAAGGCGAAATATCTTTATAAACTTTCGTAATGACGGCTTATTGTCAACCTCTAAATTGGTATTGCACAGTAGCAAGGTTTATGTACACAAGGTTGCCCAGTACGGGGGTTTACCATTTAAAAATTCACTTCTGGAGAACTAATCCTATAACCTATAGTAACGCTCTATTTTG
>JABASH010000177.1:0-53185 GCA_019776445.1 Tomocerus maximus | reverse complement strand
CCACAGCCATTGTGTGGTTTTAAAAAAGGTCCTAGAATACTCACCCTCTTATTATCTATTCGTATTGATACATTATATACACAACTCGGCTGGCCAAAATCCGTTTGCCAAACAAAATTGACTTTGTTAATATTAAACCGTAATACAAAAAAATTATTGACACTATCTATATAGGAGGATAACTAATGAAGAATATGGTAAAGTCAGTGACAGTACGCATGGATTGTGAGTTGTGGGCATTATGATGAATTAGACTAAGCAAAGCCGCTACAAATCATGGTATATGAAATTTTTGTATGATTTTTAGTCGCTTTCGTTATAAATTCTCAGCTAAATTATTATTATAATACTCAAATGTCACTAACACTAACATAACGGTATAACATTTTAGTGTATCAATAAGATTTTTTGTAATATCTGTTGTATGTACTTTTGTGCAAATTTTTGAATAAAAACAATTGTATACAATTAACTGTCATTATTTACAGAGAAGTTATTTTATAGGTCTGGATAATAAATTCTAAAGTAGGCCAATGCTTGATCCCTTACGGCCGTAAGAACTTCTTTACGAAAAACGTCAAGAGGATGAACGCACATTTTGTGGAACATTATCGAAGTACTCCAGTTGAAACTACTCCGAAAGTGAATGACTCGAACGCATTTTCTATATTTTCCTTGGGAAGGTTTAACTGTGCCCACATTCTCCAGATATCGAAGCGATTCAAAGCAGCCGAGTCCAATTCCAATGAAGATTATACTCACAGGATGTTTTGAAAGATCATTTATACTCTAGGATTCAATGCAATAAAAACAGAATGTACAATTTGCATCTATGTATGTGCGATTGCCATAATGAAATACTATAGTCGCTAGTAGACATAAAAGAAGTTTATTGCGTAGTCTGAAAATGCTCAGCCTACATTTTTACCTCGAGAACTTTGTCAACATCCGAAATCTGGCCGTCAGTAAGGATATAAACTGTGTAGTATTCTAAGCAAGTGTTTCTCGTGGATAGGAAAACCGAAATGTCATCAAGTAATGGAGCTAAATTAGTTTTAGATGTGACTGGTATAGGTCTATATATTAGAGGAACACAACTCCCACTTTCGCTGCCATCACTAGAAACAGTCGATACTGTTTCCGTTTCGTTGATTTCTAACGCTGCCATTTTCTCAGAACACAATGCAGCCCTAAAAACAAACGTGAATCATTAGAATGTCTACCAAATACATACAAAAAGGCAATTCATTTTGTTTTGTTGTTTGTGTTATCTTTAGCATTCTAAAATGAGACACAATGAGGACTATTATTAGTTCACTAACCAATAAAAAGGAAAATTAGAAGGTATTCTCAGGCAGGTATGGTAAAGGGACAAAAATAAACAAAGATACGCCATTGCTATGAAATAACTGAATGAGATTGTAACCTGTAGCTAGCAATTAGCGAGCTTAGATGATTGTCTTCTGGAAATGTGCCAAAGTAAGAATCTTTTGTGTTTCCGAAGCTATAAAATATAGAATCTCCAAATGAAATGTCTGAATTTATTTTGGCTAGCATCTCTAGAGCATCTTCGTAAGGGTTGAAACGTGATTGAGAGTCGTGTAAAACACTTTTGTGAAGAGCGAGGTCCCAATTAGATCCTAGGAGTCAAAACAAAACGATACTCTTTGAAATGCAATTTAATTTTACGCAGAATAGATAAATTAGAATGTAATTAGACAATCTTCAAACTAAAACTACGGACTCGTGCGGAAATTGTAAGCTAACATACCAATTGTCATTGAATTGCATCCATGCATGGATACACTAAAACCCAGCGCGCACTAAACGACTACATAAAACAACAACATGGCAAATGAAACATGGTAAACTCACGCGAATAATCAACTGCGTAGATACGAAGAATCTTCAAGCCCATATTAAAGTAATAGTGCAGCCTTTTTAATTGAATCTCTTTACATAGTTTCATTATCACGGACATCGGTCTGTTTGTTTGGCAGAACGTTAGCTGGAAAAACAAGGTTTAATAAATACAAATAAATGTTAAGTTTACCAGAAACAAAACAAACTACATGTCATGCCAAAACAATTTTGTTTGCATTTGTTTTGAGTTTTCAACTTACTTTTGGATTTGGATCAACTCGATCAACTGGTATAGCTTGCAATCCTTCATTAATCAAATTGCCAAGAGTTGTTAACACAAACCCTTTTTTGGTATGACTGATTTTTTTGTACACTTCGATTTTGAGAACACGCTCCGCATTTCCATTGGAGACTCGGGATTCCAAAAAATACTGAGGTTTTCCGCAGAATTGTGATAAATCATCGAGTATTTTCCCTAAATCGCTTCGGTAGATTAGAGTGTATGGATTAGGAATATCAAAATTACTTTCCTGATTTAATTTATAAAATTCTATGTAGTAATCGCTACACGTTGCAGGATGTTCTGCTTCAATTCCGAATTGAATAGCAATCTGCAAAAAGTCAAACAAACCTTTAATGTCAATTAATTTATGCAACCACGATCTTAAATCTACGAGACTCAAAAAAATAACCCTACAATGGCTACAATTACAGACAGCCAACATCTTCCACAGACAAAGGTGGCAGTTATCAATGATTTATGTTGATTTTTTGTGAAATTGTTGCTTTTAATTGAATGGTATGTAAATACAGATTGTTATAATGGACAACTTACACCAATCATAGGTTTGTTTAAAATTTCTGCTCTAAGAAATAAAACTCCGGGTGTCATTTTGTTCCCATCAGCCCCCTCCCAATCTTTGGTACACGGTTCAAGAATAAGGGGAAGAACAAGTTCAACTCCCGCTGCACCCGCTTTCAGAAGTTTGTCTAAAGTAATTTCAGCAGTGCTCCATCGTGAAATTTCTCTGTGTCCAAGACTCATTACCAAATCCGCATGGCCGATATCAAATCTGAGCAAAGTAGATGGAGCATCTCTGACTTCAATATCCAAGTAAACCTACATCACAAATATGTACAAATTATTCCAAAATGACTGAAAATAGCGATTCTCTGATAATACAAATACAACTATTTATTTATGTCTGTCTACTATATCTTCTCCGGAAAATAAACGGTGAAAGTACATAGGAGTAGGTACCTTTGTAACGAATTGTAAAAATCTTGCTAGTTTACCGGGAAGAACTTCCGTCCTACATCGTTCAATCCACTGATCAGATCCAGGTGGTTTCCAGTACGAAATTATTTGTTGATTATGCATTTTTGGTGTTGAACTAAATCCCAAGTCTACTTTTCGACTGGTTTTCACATTATAGCTCACGTCCCTGAAAAGTAAAAAAGAAAACACCTCCCCCGGAATCAGCACTTACTTATTAATGGACAAATATTTTGGAAAAGTATTTAAAAATGATATAAAAACAGCTTTTCTTACCTCAGGGCCATAAATATTTCCACACGGGTGTCGTAGAACAAAGAATCAAAGCTGGGTCTCCCATTCATACTTATTAGAATTTATGGTGACAGGCAGTCTGGTGTAATCATAAGTGAATCACACACCCATTGAACACAAAATTTCTGAAGATCTTAACTTAACGGATCTGGATTATGCAGAGAGAAAGAAACTTTCCGTTGGCTACATATAAATCATGTAAATAAGTAGACAGAGCAGAGATTTTCTTTGTGGGATTGAAAGAGACGAGGATAAGAGAGAATTGTAAATGTAATGTGACGTGATGACAGATGTAATGAAATTACGGGAATACTACTATGATAGTCCACGCATAGCAAGTAACCGAGCAAACCAAAGCAAATGAAAATGTTCAGTTGCGTATTGATTAAAATTGGAATAGAATTTCGCTTTCGTCACACTCGGATTTCTTGTCGTGGAAGAAGGGAAGTGAATCTCGTAGTTGGTCGAGAGAGTCGTCGGGACTGCCTTGGCTATAGAAGTGCGAACTCTTTTCTCCTGCTTGCTCTCATTTCCTTCACGAGGATTTCTGCTGGGAAAACAGGAGGGTCGGCCCGTGTGTTTCTGCACGGGGATTGAGGAGAAAGAAAGTCAAATGCAAACAGCCAAGACACCGTGTGATACTCCAGTAAATTATTGATTTTCTTGTTGCGCATCTCTCTCTAACCGAATCCTCTTCCATCGTATAGGAAGTGGAGATCTCAAGCTCACCACTACACAGCCATACATACCCTGCTCTGAAGAATATAGGATTTCAATGAAAATCTGATGCGGAGAAATTGTAGGTTAGCGAAAAGCTTGGGATAATCGCTCCCTTCGACGTGTGTTCCTGCAGTTCACTAAAGGAGGACGACAATTCACTAACCGAAATGCTATATAGTAGGTCAACCAACAGCTGCGATTGCTGTTTTCCTCAAACCTACATGACACATTTTCTACATTTATCAATTCTCAGTTGTAAACTGGCATTTGCTGCAGACCAGAATGCTACTACATCCATCACTATACCCATTATCACGATACCGATAGATAGATATTATGTTATAGACATAAAATGTATCGATAGGAAAGCATAATCTTAACAGACTAGGGAAAAATAGTCTTTAAACATGACCAGACAACAAAATTGGAATTCTCCAGCTATCTGGAGACTAACAAATGTTATTGCTTTATATCAAGAAATGACAATTTGTGATATTAATCTTTTTTGTCAGTCCCATTAAACCAACTCCAGCGAGGTCGATAAAAGTTAGCATTTCTCTTTTATACACCATTAACACAAGTTTCATATACACTTACGACACACCATTTTCACCAGAACTAATGCTAATTAGCACTGCTGATACAACTTTTGGTGTTACCGAATCAAATCATTTGCATGTCTAAGTACATTAATGTTCCTTTCAGGCTAAATATCATTTTAATAAAGGTGTCTATAAATACTATAAAATGTGAGGTTTCTGGTGACGCCTTTTAAGATCATTCTTTACTCTCGTGTATGGTCTTAGAGCTAGAAAGGAATTTGACACTCCTATTGTTTCTTTCAATTTTCTTGGCAGCCAATTTCATAGCATCGGGTCTTTCGTGATACTTTATCAGTATATGTCTGTGTTCAAATATGAGCAAATCATATTCTTGTTCTTCTCCGCTGTCCCCGTTTTGTTCGTCTACGTGAAACAGCTTACCCTGTGGTCGGTAAGGACAGTTTGAGACATGATTAGTCTGGATGAGGTTTACTTCTGATTTGTTGAAATTTTGGTTGCAGAAAAACTTGAAGTTATTTACGATGACAGGAACAGGAAGAGCAATAGTAAGAAGACCTACGCAAAGATTTCCGAAGGAAGCATAATTAGATTACCTACTAGGGGATGATGTGGCCGAAAATGTTATGATGTAGGAAGATAGATAGGTATGCATAGACAGTTACCAGCTAGAGCTGCAACAGTGCCAATGAGCTTCCCGCCGACACCTTTTGGAACATCATCACCATAGCCGACGGTAGTCCTATGAAATATAGAAATGGAGTTCATGAAAGAAATTGGCACGGATTATAATAAAAAATGCATGAATTGGTGTTGTTAGGACTCTACATGGTGCACACGGCCCACCAAAATCCAAGTGGAATGCTGGTGAATGGAGTGGTAGGCTCCCCGTATTCGACAAAGTACATCACACTAGAGAAAACTAAAACTCCAATGACAATGAAAAAGACTAGCATGAACAATTCACTGACAGAGGCCATCAGTGTTTTCCCGAGAATCTGCAGTCCTGAGGAATGACGGGATAGTTTCAGGATTCTGAGTACTCTGATAAGACGAGTGGCCTTCAGCAATTGAAGAAAAGTATCCGTAGTTTTTGATTTTTCCTGCAAATCCGGGTAATCATTTGCATGGGTTATCATGGCATAGATCATGGAGCCCAGAGTGACGAACCAAGGAACGATTGACAAAATATCTGTTATATTTAGCGTGTCCGTGAAAAACGACGCGCTAGTTGGACACGACAGATATCTGATTAGAATTTCAAAGCAGAACCAGGCGACACAAGAAAATTCCAGGATATCAATCGGATCGCGGAAGTTAATCGTGCCTCCTTGTACTTGTTTCATGGCCAGGGCTTCGCCGTTGCTCTGTATTATGATGGTGAAGTCATCATTGTAATCTGGCATAGTATCAATGCAGAATATCGTCAGTGATATGAGCACAACTAAGAAGGATATGAAGGCAACAAATCTGGCTTGAGTGGAGCTGCCAGAGAATTCAAATGAGACACCACAATTTCCTACTCAGGAGTCCTGCTGGTACTTCGGGTATCTTTTCCTCCGTGATGTATTCATTATCGCGAAACTTGGCCAAGCTCTTTTGATCCAGCATATAAAACTCCATATCTTCCATGAAAATATGCAACGGTATAACATCCGGTCTTCGAAGGACACCACCACTTTGATAATAGTACAAAACGGAGTCAAAAACAGCACGATTTCGATCAACAAAATAAAACCTGTTGACAGGGTCGTAGAAACGTTCTCTCAGCACTTCATTTCCGAGCAATGTATAAGGGAATCTTGCCAAAGTCTTTTTCTGCGTTTGAAATATAAGTCCATTTACACATATCGTGATTATCTCGCATTGAGAATGATCGTGCCGTATTATGTCCTTTACATGGGTAGCTCCTGCAGATGAATCTTCTTCCGTCTCCTTTGTCTTTATAACAGATTCTACGGGAAGATTTATGGAAGCTGGATCAGGATTTAAGGGAATTTCCGGTTCTCTCGGATCCAGTGGATCGTTCACTTCGCTAATAAAAGTGTCGGGTGAGAAATGCCAAGTGCTGTAATGACCCCACTCTTTTCGGTATTTCGGGATATATAAGCATTCCACGTAAAAGATCCACACCCTCGTGGAAAGTTCTTTCCAAAAATATATGCAATTCAACTTATATCCACTCCAGGATACCTGCTTTCGAAATAAGAGCCACAATAATGACAAATATTTTCGATGTTGCCGTTTCTTTTCATTGTTACTGGATTTCTTTCTGGCAGGTGATATATATTGGAAGATGATTAGCAGTGTCACCACATAGGGTATAAGGGAGACTAAAATACCCGACAAGTAAGGACTTTCTTCAAAACTCAGAACATGCTTAGATGCACTTTTGCTCGCTTCTTCCCCCGCAGCATTTGGCCCAACCATTTCCACCAAATATTTTTTACCGTCACAAAATTACTTCTTTGTATTGGAAAAGCTAACCTACTTAAAGGAAGTTTACATTTATATGTTTGCACTAACAAAATGCAGATTACATAATATGCTTCACATCCCTGCTGAATTAGTTCCAAAGTGCCAATTCGATTTTTATGGCTCTAATCAAGGCAACCACTTTATTTGTCTTGGCTCTAATGCAATTTGGCAATATGCAATGTATTTGATAAAGGTTCATAAGTACAAAAGTGTCTTTCTGGTTGCTATTGGAATAATATTTTATGAAATCATCGCTGAGCTATGAATAAGATTTTATGAGTTGGTGATATGAAAATGAATAGAAGGGACGGAACGAAGAATTAACTTTCAATGATTGCAGATTTTATTAAAAATCAGCATTTTGACATCATTTCGCTTGTATGTGTTGTATTGAATTGTAGACAGTATTACCTATATGTATCTCTAAACCCTTCACAGTACAGTAGTAGGTATGCATGTATGTAGTACATATATTTTTGTAAGCTTTCTTTGTTGTGTATTTTTGTGTTTTTTCTTTGTCATTTTAAAAAATACGAATCACTCTTCTGGTAGTACGCACTATAGAGCAAATAATAGAAGTTATATATTATTCAATATTTAAGACAAGCCAACTGTTGCACTGTGAGCCACACTGAAGTCTTCCGTCCGCACATTTATTTCGTGTCTTTGTGTTTTGTGAGGGTAGAATGCTTCAGTGACACTTGACGACAGTGTGGAAGGCAAATGCAAAAAATTAGCAAATTACGTAGGTACTAGCCTTGGCTTGGCTTGAACTTTAAATCCCTTTTTCGTCTATATTACACTGCACGGCACTTTTTACTTATCATCTCGTTATATAATAAGTGTTTGTAGCTTGTCATTTATCAGCATACAATAATTGCAAAAAGGAGCAATAATATAAAAAGGCAGGGCAAGTTGTTTCCTATGATGTAATTATTAATCAAGGGAAATAATAGCATCAGTAGTACATTACCTTACTTACAGTACAACAGTACGTGGGCAAGTCACATAAATAATCATTTCATGTGTACCAGTACATACGCGTAGTATAACCTTATTTTTGCAGATTACAGAAGTATCATCATCATCAGTATAATCAGAGTATAAGTAATATACACAATATAATATAATAATACAGCTAAAATATTTTACTTAATGCAATAATATTACGCATAATATGGAAATTATATAATATTATTCTTTAATAGAACTGTTACAGTACAGTGGTTTTAGTTTATTTAACATTTCTTAATTATTTAGTACTTTTTTTCTCATTTTTATTTGGAATTTTTTCAACTTTCTCTCCTTGCCCCTGTTATGGATCCATTTTTTCTGTTACTCTACTTAATTTTCAGTTTACCACGAGATTTACATATCGACCGGTTGGATTAGTAGCTCTCTTCTCTTTACATATAACAGTGTATCCAGTACAGTGTTGGTTAAGCCGACCGGTAACAGGTTTAGTAGAAAGTACCGTGAAGTAATAAGTACATTGTGTAACAATATTAAAGTATTTAGTAGTTAAGGTATTGTAACATTAAATAACGTCACACAACACAAGGCAAGGCAGAATACTATTCCGTCAGAGAACCTGCGAAAAATTCCAATCAGATTGAAAAACTGAACCCCAAATACTTGAATCATTGTCGCTCATAAGTAGAAGACAAATAATCCAAGAATTTTCAACAGTAATATCGTATAACGTAGCATTCGTAAGTATCGTAAGTCGTCATTATTAAAACTAGCAGCTAAGTTGTATATATTATAGTAACAAGTATAATCGTATGAATATAATACAGTCTAGTAGTACTCAGTTTTTCGTATGGGTGCGAATACAACACACTTACTTATTATACTTAGGTAGTTCAATTTAAACAATTTTGTGATTGAATCATCATACTATGTACCAGTAGGGTTTACAAAGCGAATCATATTCAATAAAAGATACCATAATAGTCTACAATTTTAGATTTAGATGTACTAGGTACATACTACATAGTTTGCAAATTCAATTCAATTTTCTATCTGACAGAATACCAATTTTTAGCATAAGTTTCGCATGGTATATGAGGTATTGAATTATTAGTTTTAAGGTTAACTACAACTGACTAAGCCACAACAGTTTATAATCATTGTAGGTTAGTATTTTACGTATATGTGTACTGATATTTAATACTCGTATAGTAAAAATGTCTTTCTCTAACCTATAGATACATAGATAGTACAGTATACGTACATACGTAACGCAAAGGAAGTAAAATTAAGTAACAGGTAGCAGAAGAACAATTGTAATGTCAACAACAATTACATCAATATTTTGCTTTGACGGCTGGTTAGTTTGATTCTAGTACTAAGTAAGAATATTCACTAGTCTACATGATATTAATTAAACTACAGAGCTAGTTGCAAATTAACTTAACTACACTAGGTACTTATAACATTAACTACTAATAATTGAACAACGGTGATGGGATACCATCATTAAGACAAAGGCTACTTAAGGCATAATGTCATCAGTATTATAGTACTTTCGAGGGTTTTCATATAAAGGCAAGGTTTGTCTTCAAGGGTAAGTCAATGCAAATCTGTAAAATTAGCGAGGGAGACGATATGCTCCAAATCCACGGATTTAGTCTCCCACAGTAATTTTTGAGACTTGCGCTGGTTTTTATTTGTATATTATATGTAATTAAAGGGTAAGTCACTAGATTTGGCCACAATTTCAGTACAAAAACTCTCACTAACCATCAAAACAACAATGGTATGAAAAACGTGGACAAGAGGCTACAGCCACTCGTCCGTACGTAGCGTGAGTAAAGTATCTGTATTCTGACTGACTAACTTTGGTGCTACGATAATAATAATTTTCATCTGCCAACAGCTTCCTAATAGGTAGATCCACTTTATTTTAAGTACCTTTTTCTTCTAATTGTATTGTGATTGCATAAATGTTAATTTAAGTTTGCAACTTTGCATACCTATTTCTGTCAATTGCATTTTAATTTCACCTACTACCTACCAAATGCTAATACTTAAAATAGGATGTTATAATATTATTTGTGTATCCATCCATTGTGTGTAATAGAATAGTTGCTAGAAGAATTGTTAACTATTTGCATGGTAAAGTCGAGCCTTTTCACAGGATTGTCAATAATTTAATTAAAGTAACGTAACGTAGGTAAAGTCTAACTGTAGTAATTGTAATGTACTGTTGTGTAAGTGTATAGATTTATTCTAAAAGTCTAACTAACATAACGTTAATTGAGTGCCAGGCCAGTCAAAAGAAGGAATACAATACACTCTCGAACACTTTGTTTTCATGTCACATAATGATACAGATAAGTAATGTATCTGTCTGTACTATAGCATACTGTAAGTGATCATAATAAATGTATGTCACTTGACAGTATCAGTCCACAGCACAAATCACTAACTAAATTACTATTTACTTTAAGTTATTAAGCGTAGAGCTCTACTTCACTTGGCATGACTATTTCTATTTTTAGTATTTATACAGAGTCTCACCTGTACGGTCGGTCAAATTCTCTATGGTCTCCAACATTATTACTGGAGGTTATGTACAATATGTAACTATCAATTATTCGAATATTTTTGTCATTCACCAGCACGCACTCTTAGTGTAATACAACGAATTTTGGCTTGGCATCTCTATGTATGCACGCAATTATGTATATAGTGAAGTGTAAAAGGTAGTAATAGCATGTAAATGTAGAAACGAAGCTATTCGAAAGCTACATAACTACAGGAAGAGTAAGAGGCAGCTAAAAATCTTTAAAATTAAGCGATTGTATCATATGATCAAGCGTCATTCTTCCAGTCTTCAATTCTACTGAATAATAAATGGAAATCAACTTTTGTAGACAAACGAACAATCAATTGAGGCAGAGAGCTGTGCACAAGAAATGAAGCCGCGCGTCGGTCCATTTTAGTAGCATTGTTTATAGTAGAGCTGCTAGAGTTGACTATCGTCACACTATATATACTCAATATACTGCATGTCAATCTGCTGAACTGTCAATAAGTAAAATGAATATCCGAACAATGATATGTGGTCCAGCAGTGTCCTAATTAGTATACCTAGTCGACTTCAAAATCATTTGGTTTCGTGTGATGCCCCCTTCATTACTAAATTCTATCGTATCCGTCTATCTTTACCTACTTGAGCTTGATTTGGTTTCATGTGCTTACCTGTAAATTACTGCGTCTGCTAACTACATAGCTGATGGCTGACCATATTTGGAAAATTATGACCCCAAAAATGACTGGCTTGGCTTATTAAATTACATGACACAAAATTCAATGTGAATAGTCTATCTTGTTCAGAACCAGAATTATTATTGTATATATTATAAGTTTTTATATCATAAGTTTTCAAGAATATTTCACAAGAGTGTCTTCAATTTTACTTGTACAGATAGCTTAAGTATTAATAGAAGGCAAAGTTACGTTTCTCAAGTCAGAATCAGAATTCAATTTTTGGTTCACACACTGTTGGAACAGCAAATTCTCGATGGAATCTCAGAAATCAATTTTTTAAAGAAACAGTACACATGCTCATGTTCATGTTGTACTTGTGTTAAAGTAACTTCTTTGTACTAAATATAAATAAATGTATTTAATGTAATATTGAAATTCTCAGAAAGTGTTTTACGTGTTAATTTTTTCCATTATGCAAACGGTCACGATCGCAGATTCAATGGTAACATTTCTTTGGCACAAGCAAGACACCTTCGTTCGTACTTTTAATTTTAATTTGTGCACATAACATTGTAACTAACTGCTTGCTTTATGTATGTATTCCAAATTCCATTTGCTTCTCTGTATCAAATTTGGCAAAAAATTAATTACTTGCGACATTTTTCATGTCGAGGAAAATATTTCTGAATACTTTGTTGACAACATTGTTCTAAATTATATATAGAGAAAATGAAGAAGTTAGAGTTATTAGTACAGCAAGGTTGTCTGAATTACATTTGTGAGCATACTTACGTTTGGCACATGCGAATAAAGTCTCCTTTGCCTTGTTACTACAGTACAATGATAATTCTTAAGAGATATCTATCTAATCTTTTTCTCAAGCTTGATAGCTTTAGCAAAGCAGAAGCAAAGAACAAGACTTTTCCAGACCATGATAATAAGTCCCAATTTGTAAGTGAAACAGAAAAGAGAAAATAAGTTTATAAAGAGCCAATAAGATCCTAAACTATAACTCGAAATAAATTCATCGCTTTATAATGTGTAAAATCATTTGGTAATCTCTATCAGCTCATAAAGTCGTATCGTAGTATTACTTTAACACAAAATTAAGAATAATGTTTCCATCTCTCAGCTCAAACATCTTTGCCCTTTAACTTTCCCCATAAAAGTAAATTCTAAAATACACAACGAAAACAAAACAACCAAAAAGTTGAGATTAACTATAATATAATTAACATCAACCATCACCATAACCAAAATTCGAACAGCTACGTTTACATTTCATTGAACAACCTAGGCTACTCAACACGCTCCAATACCTCCGAGCCAGAGCCCACATATTTACGTTAGTCAAACTATCTAAAATATTATATTTAACGAAAGTGTATTTAGTAATTATAAATTGTCAGCAATTGTTTTGTCCTATGGTCGTCGATTGTTCTAGTTCTATGTATAATTGTTATAAATATGATTGCCCACAATCATTTGTCACGTTCAGTTCAAGTTGATTCAGTGATTAATAAGTTAACTGATTACCAAAGCATTTGCAGTAGTCTCACTGCATTGTGGCCATTAATGGTTAGGCTATCTTACTAGTATTAATATAAATAAGTATATCGTAGTATAAGTATAGTAGTTTATATAGTACAGTGCAAGTCGTCCTACAGGGTTCAGTTTCCTCACTCCTTTTAAATACATTTTGCATCGTGCATACCTAATATATGAACTCTTTGTATTTATTATTTATGTACATTTACTTGCATGAGTACTACTAATTAATAGTAACCTATGAAATGCTTAGTAATATGGATTAGCTAGACATTTGTTGGTTACACAACTACTACCTACAACTACACAGTACAGTACAGTAAGCTTAAGCTAAATAATAATTGATATAATAATAATATAAAGTTAATAATATTGATTTTTTACTCCGCTGTTTTCATGCTCAGTAACAATACACTACCTACTTACTCTACTATACAAAGTGAGGTATTCACTTGGATTCGCATCGCGACAACTCTAATAGTATTCCCTGTTCAGTGCAGTACATTAGGAAATAGCCAGTCTTTTGCCAGTGAAAAATAATATTTTATGCATCTCTTTGTTACTTTTAATGTCATTGCACAGACTGTAAAATGAGTATTTCTCTTTCGTTGCAAAAGTCACACTCAGATTACACATCTGCATTGTATTCATTATTTGCACCTACGTGCACGTAATTAAACATTATCTAACCAAATTTAATTTGTTGGACTGTGATAGGAATTAAATGAATTTCATACGGCAGGATTTATTTCTCAAAAATATTCCCAGCCCTTTTTAAGTATGCACAAAGCCAAATTAATTGTTTGCATAGGCACAGCAATGTAGTAAAGTCTATCCACCTACCTATACACAGTTTCAGTTGAAGAAGCATTTATTTATCTTATTGTATGTAAAAATCAATTTCATTATTCATGTGATGTGAGCTCTTTTGACAAATAAAAACATTAAAGTATCTAAATAATATTCATCTTTAAATTAGGTCTGTTACGTATATCGATTTCAGTGGAACAACCAAATAATTATTTTATGCAGGTTTCTTTCTTTATAGCAAAATACTTTGAAAATAAATAAGTTGTTTTCGAGAAAAACGAATGGTGCAGCCAAAAAGGTAATACATTGCAAATTGCAAGAAAGCAATCCGAGCCGTCCGTCTTTTGCTTTCTTTTGTACAATCCAATAATGCATGCACCATTCGTAGTATTACTATGTGTTTTTGTTTGTATGTATTGTATCATAGTAGGTAAGTGTACTGCATCTTCTTTTTACTAACAATAAGTAATATACTAGTCGCTAGAATATATTATTACTATCTGTATATTATATTAAGGTAAATGTGCACTTAAACGGGATTCCATTTAAAGTTATCCACTTACCAATGCATTACTCTTTTCTGATGTCATACCCTCGACTTACAAAAAGAAACTTTTTACAACAGGTCGCAAAAAAAGTAAATTTGAGTTTGAATTGAACTTTCAAACCTAATTTTTTGTCCGTTCTAAAGCAATGATATTCCCATCTATTCATTATGTTTTATTTCTTTAAAGTGTGGATCGGTTTTGCAAACATAAACAACGTAGCGCACAACCTCTTAACGATTTTGCAATTACAATCTGTATTTCAAACCCTATAGATTGTTGGAAATATTATGCTTTGTAGTAAAGCTTTTACTTTACTTATAGGTGTGGCCCACCATGTACAACGAATCACCCTCTTCTCTAGCTTCTACTTTAGTTACCAATATTTAAATTATTCAAGAGATCAGGACACTTTTGAATTTGCAATAAAACAGCCCATAAGCCCAAAATTTACATCGTTGACCAAAGTGGGAAACTTTCCAAGTTACACAGAAGGTACACGTTTTCAATTACAATAAAAAGAACTGTTTTTTCAGTCGCATCAAAAGCCAAACACAACTACATCAAATCACAATAACAAATTGAATTACTTGTCGTACTGAATTAGTACACTCAACAAGTTCACGCATATACAATACTTATAAAGGCCACAAAGACTTTTCTTTATCTAATACAAAGATTACATGAGACGCTTGTAGAAGCACAAAGGTAATAATAATAAAATTATGTCAATACGTTAACAGTCAGAGTATACAACAAAATCTAAGTAAATAACACAACAAAAGATGTTAAAAAAATAAGGTATATTTTTAGAAGAGTGATTCAGTTATATTTTGCAGATTGGGGGCCACGAAATTATTTCCATTGGGACCGTTTGAACTCAGAAAAAGCTGACTTTTCCATAATATGTGTAGAAAAAGATTGTATTTTTAAAAGTTCTTAAAATATTCATGGTTTAGATGTTGATGGAAAAACTCATGAATTACATAGCGAATCATAATTAGGTTGAGGCATTTTTGGATGATGTTGGCGATATTTTGAAATATTCATCTGAATGTTAATGGCAAAACCCATCCACCTACGTGTAATCGATTGTACTATGATGATCTTCGTTAACTAAATATAAGACTATAGGTACCAAAGTACAAACTCGCAAAATTAGTATAATTTCCATTGATGACATCGGTTTATATTGTCCCCACCAACGGTATCCACATTACTTTCTCTTTTCTTATGATAACTCCATGAACTTTCCCCACCTTTTACCATACCAAAATTTTGTTCACATTGATTAAAATTCTGGTGAAAGTACCGGTCCGGTTAGGTGAATGTTTCCCATGGAGTTATATAAGAAAAGAGAAAGTGTCACGAATACTATTAGTTGGTACATATTGTAGTAGGCATTAGCAAGTAAGCTAACCTGAACGCAAAAACGTTGTTGGTACATGGATAACAATTACAAATGAATAATGTGGTTCATAGCCGAGGAAATTGTCTGATGTTAAGAGTGCATGTGCTGAACAGTCTCAAAAAATTGGCTGAAAAAGTACTTGGCTATTTTACATTAGAATTTCCTGATAAGTGTAATTGAAAGTGTAAGGATTTAACTTTCTCTAGGATGAGTTGATTTTTCTACTGTTTTAAATAACGGTGGTTGCAATTTTGAAAATTTTGGAATGGCTATTCATACTTTAAAGATCTCATATTGGATTTATACATGAAGATTAGAGCTAAGAACTGTGACTGAAGACAATAGTCATTATTGGCAAATTGCGTTTAGATTAGACATTTGATTCGTAAAAATTCACTATAGTGTAATGTCTTTTTGTCAAGCCCATATTACATTTAAATGGATATTAACTGTCTTCCGCGAATATGTCTTTTATCGAAAACCTGAAAATCTGGCTAAGGTACCTATATCTAATTTTAAAACAGTTTCTTCAGCGCTTTTAAACGAAATAAGATAAAAGAAGATGAAAACACAAATTTTTAAAAGAAGACTAACCGGAAGAAAGTCAAAGAAGTGTTACCCTTTAACGGAGAAAAGGTAAAATAGGTAACACAACCATTTGAGTTTCACAATTGTAGTCCATAAATTTCATCCACTTTTACCAGTTTTACCATTTTGTCAATTAAAATGACTAAAGATTTAATTTGACTAGCCCTAATTCTGCTAAAGAATCTTGTATAATAATTATTTACTAAATTGTGCATCAATTTTGCACTGCAAAATGCTTCATGAGAAGGTCTGGCTTCGCTGCGTGTATTTAATTTATAGTATTCGTATTCATAAAGCTATTTTAATATTTAAGTAATGCAAGATATTTTATTCTACGTAAAATCGGCTTTTTTGTGTTCTGTTCTGTAATAAAGCGACTGGATGAAATGATTAAAAATTACTTATGCATAATAAATGTAACATGCCTATTCTCTACGCACATGAACTGTCGGGTTTTTCTCGCGTCATTTCTGGTTGTGGACTAAAACGGAGCAAATAGCAAAATCACAGAAAGAGTAATCATAGAAGGGATAACTAGCTACTACTTCTACTTAGCTTCCGGTAGCATTTCGCTTAATTGTAGAGGTAAAAAGACAAAAATTCATCGTCAACTTCAAGTACTGCACTGATTTTCTATTTTCCCAACTCAGGGGTTTGTATCTAAACTAATTCTACATATTCTACACAAATTAAATAAATTCAAATGCAATTGTGTTATTATGCCACATAGTCCACTTTCTGAATGTAGATCAATCAATGTTGATGTTACCTATTTGTCTTACAAGCTATTAGTATTATTAAATGTTGATGATGCTGGATTACTAATATTATGCTGTACGTACATGTGTGTAGTGTATTGTTTCTGCTTCGATAAGATCTTCCTTTTCGCTAACAGAAGATGAGACTCGAATTTTTGAATTGATATTTTTTCTTAACTTAGTTGCGATAAAAACTTAACCTCTAGCTAACAGTAATTAATTCGAAACGATATAAAGACTTTGTTTCACTTCATTGCAACCATAAATCGCTGTTGCGGTACACTCACTAATAAAGAAATGCTTTCATGCCCTAGATACCTATGTGTAGATTACCTAGAGTTCTGGTACGAGACAAATACACGATTCCAAATACTTAAATTATCAGAAAACCATATTGTTAAGAAATTAGTTACAGACACTGTGAGCACTCGATGGAAGGCTTTCGTGTACCGTAATACGACATAACATAATAGATAAAGGTACATACATTGCATTATTTTCAATACCAGAAGACGAAGTTCTTTCCTTATCAATGAAGACTTGAAAAAGCTTGGATTGGAGTGACTTCTAAATTCTCTCTGGAGTTGATCTCAATTTATGGGTGCATTTTCTCGGAACCGTTCCCGACTTGGAATCTTCCGACATTGCATTTGTAATAAATACGTTCAGTTGCTAAGATTAAATAGATGTACGATTTAAAGCTGAGTTGATGAATTTCTTTTGTGCAGTCCATTCTTTTCGTGTTCATCGTCACCCCTCGTAAAAACTTGAGTGTCAAGCAATTTGAATTTCATTATTCATGGATTGACCGAGTTGCAGTGATTGTATTTGAGTGGATTTCAATTTACAATGTGCCTTTCTATTTTTGGTAGAAAGCAGGGATTAAGGAAAGATCAGTTGCCATCAAGACAGAAGAAATACAAGATGCGAGCGAGTTTGCAGCGCTGGAATATTATATCTTTCAAATATGGCGGAAGAGGACGGTCGGAATCTTCGACTGGAGCGAGAGTGTCAATGTATACATCAGGTCATCACAAATTCTAAATTTTTGCATTGATCAGATCGTTTAAGTGGAGGAGTTCAAGAAATATTTTTACATAGCAGCTCATCTCTAGCAAGGCTAAGGCAACACCTTTGATTGAGGCTAGTTGGTACGGCACAGCACAGAACGTTTCGTTCCTTTTTGTAGTTCAGTAGGTAGTAATGAGTTGAGTAACGAGGATTGTTTCATTTATAGTTGATAAAGTACAGAACAGGCCAACATCAATTTGCAATTTAAAAAAAGCCCGCATTAAAAGAAAGTGCCGTCTTCTAATTCACCAGACTCAGAGGAATGCAAAGCATCGTAGTCCAAGACGAGACGCTTGATGTGCGACAATTTCTCATGCAAATACGTGAACTTTTGCTTCGACTCTTGATACCTTCTGTTTTTCTTATTCGCGTAGTACTCACTCACTATCTGATCTTTCACATTCTACACAAAACATCAAACAAAATCATTGTAAATGGATGGATCGAATTTGAGCACATTTTCTGTCACAGCTTACTTTTTAAATACTTAAACAACCACCAAAGATAATCAATAAAGAATTTCATTTGGAGATCTTTGATCTCATCTTCTTTTACAATTGAGTCAGAAATCCATTTTTTCATAATATTTTTTTTCAAATCATAGCTTTTCAATTTTGAACATTTGAACTGCACACAAGTAAACAAACTTTGTGTCCAACCAAAGAAAGAGAAATTATACCGGACTGATTGACAGAAATTCAGGGGACAAGACAATACACACGACTGACCTGATAACCTTCTGTTCCACGTTCCTCCTGCCGCAGTCTTTCTTCAAGATGAGCAAACTTTTTCGAGACTTTATCTATCACAGAATGCAGATCACGATATTCACCATACTCAGCATTGAAGTCTTCCTTATAACGACTTCGTTGCTCTCCGTTCTGGATCGTTGTATATTTACTGTAAATACAACCATACTTTTGGTAACACACTCCCATTTCCTCAATTGATTGTCTTTAATCAACAAAATAGGCAACCACAAGTGTGCTGCTACAAAATCTGATTAGCACTGACTAGAATAGTACAAAGAGAGTGGTAATGAATGAATAATGAGAAAGGGGTAGCGGGTAACCAGTGCAGTCCAGGGACATTATGATGTCAACTGGAGATTGAAGACAGATACTTAGGAATCACAGGACAAGATAACGAGCAATTACTCATATAATAAAATATTTCTGCCTATTTCGGTTTCAACTTCAGCAACTAATTACAGCGTGTCAGACTCAGACTCATTTTCCAGACTAGTAGAGTTGCAGAAAATACAGACTTAAAAAGTACATATCATATCCAGCTACAACATAATAATAAGAAACCATCCAGGAGAATAGGTTCCTTTACTATGAAACCAGAGAGCTCATTTCCTCTGATTAAATATCAGAACATAAAAACTAATGGTTATTTTTAGAAGAGTCGAATTACAACAATTATAATGGGGAGAAACAAATCCTGGCCCAGACAGTCTTATCAATCTGTAAATGACTAAAAATAACTAATGAAGACATTCAATGGTCAACTCAGCCTTCTTCCATGACACAAAAATATATTATCCAAATCTATTCCGCTATTGCAGTGTACGAATAAGAAAAGTTATTTTCAACACTAACTTTAATACGTATAATCAATATAATATTAGTTACCTATAGCTAGCTGACTGGATGACTACCAAAATAATCCTCCTCATAAAATCTCAAACAGCTAAACTTAAGATTGACACGTAATTGTAAACACACTTTATTTTGAACAAGAAACACTGACAACTACCTAAATGATGATTTTTGACAATTTTTTATTCCGCACCACCAGCCGAATTTCAGATAGCGGAAAGAAGATTACAGGAGGGAGGGCGGGAGGGATATCGGAGGGAGGAGTAAAAAACCGAAAAGACGAAGGGAACTGATAGGCGCTTACGTGAGATAGGAAGGGTACTCAGAGGCAGATTTGACATGTCTCTCGATCTCATCAGCCTCCTTGCTTTTTTCTCGCTCGCGGTCTCGTTCCTTACGGTCACGATCCGTCCTGTCTTTGTCCCCGCGGGGTTCCCTATCTGAGCGATCGCGGTCCTTGGCCCGACCTTCGCGTCTACTTTCCCCACGCGTCCTCTCCCGGTCTCTGTCCACTTCCCTATCCCTAAATTTGTCCCTGTCTCTCTCCCGATCCCCGCGATCCACGTGTCCGTTGACATGATGATGAGCACCAGTGAGACTGCCGCCGCCGTTCGAATGTCCGTTCGTCCAACTCCCTTTCTGCTGCTGTTCCAACTGCTGCTTCTGCAGAGCCTCGATTTGACTATCCGGACTGGACTGCGGTGTCGTGTGGAAGCCGCTGCCGTTTGTAGTGGACGAGACCCGATTGCACCCGTTCGTAGCTCCAGTGGCACTGACATTTACAAGACCCGTCTCCCCATTGACACTGACACTGTCCACTTTGGGGGCCGGGAGTCCGAGGGAGAGCCCATTGGCCGAATTAGCACTACTTGCATTACTTACACTATGATTACTATGATGATGACTTGTGCTTCCGCTGGAGGAGCTACTACTACTACTGCCATTCCCGCTGTCCACAGAGTCTGTTTCATCCGAGTCGGGCAATTTGGTGTCGACGTCCAGCTTGAACCCATTGTCTTGCGAATGATGATTATGAACTTGTAAATTATTGTGAGTGGGAGCGGTGTGAGGATGACTGGCTCCGCCGTGACCATTCCTTGCCGCCCACGGGTAGGCGGGGTAGTCGTCTTGAGAGCTTCCTCCGTTGTGGTGGCCACTAGAATGATTACTACTACTGCTATGGTAGGGAGGCGACAGGTTCAACTCAGGAACAACATTGCGCGGACTCCGATGATTCGTTACAACACTATGGGCCTGCCCATTAGTCTGATTATTCGTCAAAGAATTACTAGCACTAACATTATTATGATTATTAGTTCCGATGGGACTTAGTCGATCCGAGTAGTTGCGATGTGGTTGGTGATGTTGCGATTGATGAGTTGTCATTGAGTTGATTGTGGAGGCGGGAGCGACGACGGGAGAGAGACTTGCCGAGTCACGCTCCCGCTCCCGACTCTCTGGCTTTACATTACTATCTAACCGGGCATTGGCACTTGGTCCGTTTCCGTGTCCATTTTGATAAGTTGAGCTGTTGCTGTTCCCAGTCCCTCCGCTCCGACAATTCGGTGGCTTGAAGTTTGAGACGCGCTGCTTTTTCGATGCAGGAATGTCACCGTAGTCACCAGAGTTGCCACCATTGCTAGCATGGTCCATGATGGCACCTCCGTTGCTGCTCCCGGGCCGTTTCACACCGCCTTGACTCGTAGCATTCGCATTGGCGTTGTTGTGACTTCCTGTTCCGGGGAGGAGGAGGTTCGGCATAGAATTGCCGTTCACACCCGAGCTTGACTTAGGTACATTATGCTGACTGCTGCCTGAATAGTTGCTCACGTGCGACACCCGCTCCCGACCCGCGCCATCCTTGTCTCGGGGGTAGCTCGCTCCGCCACTCCCCATCGCCGACCCACTGTAGTTCACCGGAGAGTGACCTGAACCAACAGACGTCGTGCTGCGCGGAGACAAACTACTCCCACTTGTCCCACTGCCAACACTACAATCACTTCCTGGCGGTGTCAGGTTCTGCGGCTTCCGTCTGCAAACAAATACATTTATTAGTACTGACACGAATTGACATTCCTATAAAAACAAAACAGTAGGAAAGTGGATTGTCATCATTAATTGCGCCTTTCGATGGTCATTACTATGATTTTCAACCGAATGAAACGCTAAATTCCATTCCAATCAATGTCCCTTTTGCGAGAAGGATTAGTTAGACCAGTAGGATTATATAATGTAATATATCATCAAGAAATCAATACTCGTATACATAGACACTATTATATTTACCACATCACTCTCAACCAAATCGGACGGCTTGCTCAGCTATCCTATCCAATAATTGCCTACATCCTGCATGCGTAATAAAGACAGACGAGATATCATAATATAACTTTGCCATGATTCCTACATAAATTATTAAGCATATAGAGAAGTATGTAGTACAAATGTGAATTCGCATGTAATTGAGTAGTAAGTACTTTAGTACGAACTTTATCTCTTACATTCAATGGCTCAGTTGATCATTCGTTATCAAAAAGTAAAATGCAAGACGATTTGCAAAAATCATGCAGAATGTGTATAATTCATGCAAATTAAAAATGACAATCGTTCCTATTGAAATGGTAATAGTTAAAGTAAGACTTGGCAAATTCAGCGAAGTTACAAAATCCTGACAAGCCCTTTCATTTGAATCGCTATTCATTCTCACTCGAAGCTGTTATATTCCCTTTTTTATCTCTCATTTCATTATGCAAATCACTGATCAACCAGCTCACTCAATCACCATATAAAACTCAAACTCTTGCTAAAAAAGTCAGTCAGACCAATTCCCTGAGGACTTGATTCGACTCAACTGAACTAAAAACTACAAGCCATAAGAGATTAGAACTAAAACTAAACTACTGTCCTTTCAAGGCCAAATGCGTCACATTCTACCTTGCTGACTACGCTCAAAACTTATAAATACATGTTGTGTGTACTAAATGATTTTCCGTCCATGGAACCTCATGCTCGTTTCCTATTTGTTAACAATGGCAAAATGCATGCTCGGAGCTGATTCAGTTGATCTGTAGGAGGAATATCATTCAGGTCGATTCAATACCATCCTAAGGCGTAGTATTTTGTGTTATCTTAACTTAATATGGACTGGATGTTCATCCTTCTCCGCTATACTTGGGGCAAATCCGACTTATTATTTTGTTACTTTTGTAAATCCTATAGGACATAATACAAAGCAATTTCAACTTTAACATTCAGCCAGCAATGTTGGACTACTGACATTGTCTGTGAATTTTGAAACAACGACTACCAATTCAGTCATGGCAAATACAGCATAAATGTCATGTAAAAATAGGCATTAGGTCTTTAACCATATAAAACTTCCGTGTATTTGCATGACATTTAAGTGTCTACGACACAACAGGGGTCTAACTAAAATGTTCGTGCAATGTCAACTTGAAATCTGCACACGGTTAGCTACTTTTTCCTTATTTGCTAGACCAACAATGGCCATTTAGGTATACCATACTATTATAGCTTAGGTATACTATATTTACTTCAATAGTGTTTTACAAGTTGTGATTGTATAAACATGTGTGTGTGATAATTTGTATGTTTATCACGTACTCATCAATTGCTAAGCACATAGGCAATTTACAATGACACTTCAAGATTAAATTTTAACGCACATAAGGATTATCTGCGCTAAAGCCGATCCATTTCATATGCGTCTGTATGAAGCTTATATATTCTTACATAAGTTCATTCTCAGTCTCATGCTAGGGGGAAAACAACTATATCTCTAACAATATATCAATAAAGTACTTATGTACGTAACTACAGTAGGTAGAATAAAGTTAATTCCAAGTGATTCAGTTAAAGTAGACCAAAAGTACAAACAATTTGATTTTTGACTACCTACTGACACAACTAACCATTTTTGATTAGATTATTAGTATATGGAGTAAATCCCACCTTTTCATAAGCTGTCTCTCCTGCTCAGTATAGAAAGGCCAGTCTTCCTGAACATCATTCCAAATGCCACGAATTAAATTGTACTCATTATCCTTGTAAATAGACACTTGCGGCAAAATTATCCACACCAGTTTCTTATCCTTATCCTTTATCCCATCTGCAAAATAAAAGAAATTAACGATCATTTTCCATTCCATCACCATTCATTGCCAATATGCATTTACAAATATCTTTATCTGATTATGTCTTATCATAAACAGTTAAGTATTTGAACACGACCGACACCGTTGTGCCAACAGTTTACACGAAACTTTTCTGAGCATGAATTTCCATATCGTAAAAATAAACAAATCATTATCCCTACAAATAATGCTCAATGTAAAATTAACCAGAAGCCACAGCAGGTAATAGATTCCTTATCATAATATATCCCTGCTATAAGAAATGGTTAGATAGACAATCTACAATAAAGGTATTGATTTCCCTGTTTCTAATGCTATTAATTATTTTTGTCGTTCAGAAGAGCAGTACTACTATTACATCAACATTAATACCTAAAGGATCAGAACCATTATCCTTCGACGGTCCGATCGTTATTTTTTCCCTTTTACTACCTTCAATTCAATAGATGCATTATTTCAAATAAAGAATACACTTTGCTATGCGCATACAGTCGTATAGGATGTCCAGCTACAAATCAAGGTATTCATGTATTATGCCAATAAAATTGCACCTGGCATGGTTTGACTTTAGCAAGTAGAATGGCAAGGCATGCCATTTATCTGCAGAGAGAGAGACGGACCTAGATACTTAGATAAACGCAGCATTAATTTCATTCCAACAATATCGCTAAGTAGGTAGCTCGAGTTAGCCGAGCAGAAATGCTATGAAAGAAATCAAAACCAACCAACGCCCTTTCTACGTTAGCTACATTGTACTTTAATTTATGGACAAGTCAACAAAATGGATAATAAGTAGGCACTGCCTTCGAAACTGCAGATAGAATATCTAAAGGCCTATATAGCAAGAGTGTAAATATAAATTGCAATTCTTTATAATTAAAAGAATCACGGTTATGTGAATAAATACAATGTGCAAAAGTGCATGGATATAGGTATAAGTATAAAATCATGAGTTCACTATTGCTAAAGTGTGTAGAGATACAAGATACAACAAAAAACATCTTATTGGCAGTAATGTATTATAAACTATTACTGATCACAAAAAATGCTTAAAAAACAATTTTTCCATCAATCTTTGTTTCTATCAACTTCATAAAAATCAATTCTGCATCCTATTGAACTTGAAAACCAAGCCTATAAAGCCAATGCAATTACAGCTCAGTAAACAAATTACATGAAATGTTAATATGTAATACAATGCATGGCAGATTTTTGAGAGCTGTGGTTGAATCATATCAACAACAATCTTAAATAGTATTTTACAATAAATGTCCTTGAAGAGTGCCGTTACACAAAGTTACACTCCTCTCCAGCACAAACTACAATTGCAATTTGCCATGCATAAATCTACCTATGTAGACATATTTTTTAGTATTATATTTCTGCAAGGCAAAAAGATTGTAAGCCTAAAAATAAGTGCAGTAAGGTACATTGTTAGCTTGTAGTGTTTAGTCTTGCCATCTTGCAATGCACTTCTCGTTTACTAACCCTAAAATTTTTATGTTGCGTTTCCTGTGTTTTTCAACTAATTATCATCGTAACTGCCCACATAGATACAATGCTTGCTAATAAAGGCTACAACTGAATTATTTATTTTCTACGTCCCTCACGAACTCTTTGATTTGCAATCATGCATAAATATGTACCTACAAGCTAACTGCATCAGTAGACATGTTGTTCGTTATGCTAATACTTTTAGACACAAAAAGTGTGATATGAAACCTTGTTAACTCAAAATCATTCAACATTAAAATGTTCATTGCAGGAAACCCATCTCAAATCGTAAACAGAAAGAAACAAAATCACGAAAATCTACTCATCTTGAATTTCAGTCTTCTAAATCATTAAATATTTATCACAACAGGAAAATTACAAAGTAATATTACCCTCAAAATGGAAGACCAAGCATAAGATCAAGTTATCACAATCTGACATACTCAATATCATTTAGTCAATGTTATATCACACTCACCTCTATAGATTCTGGTCATTATTTCAGGTTTCTTGTAGGATTTCACAGCTAGAAGGTGTATCAATCTCTCTCTGAAATTAATTAGACATTATAAAGCAAATTAAATTCATTTCCTTCATCAATTCACTCGCTTAAAGTAACAACCTAGACATTCTTAGTGACAGACACTTCATTCAATATGCAATACATATCAGTATGTTTAACTACCAATTGATAAAAACAAAATTCATTTTCTACGGATATAATTTAGGCATATGTTATAGCTTTAATGCAAATCAATGTGTTAACAAACCGTAAGATATACATAAAAGCAGATTTTGAATTGAAAGTGAATGAGACAGTTATTAGCAGATTGACACCCAGAAGCCAAATTACATCCATAAATAGAAGTAGGTGATTATGATCAAAATATATGATACAAGAAGTCATCTGAGTTAGATAAATGAGAATGAGGGACTCAAATTATAGGATTAAGACCGATGTAAATGAATACTATCTAGAAGTTGTATACAATCTCGTAGCTGCCCTTTATATCATTGAGCACACCAGGAGCCACTTTGTATCCTTTCATGCAAAGATGTAAATATTGATAAAGAACATAAATTGACCATAAATCATAACTAGTAGTATATTAAAGTCTTTAAGTGTGCAGTAGCTGATTAGATAATAAAGCAGCGTTATTAAGGCTTTTGAAAGAAGGCATTCCTCCCCACACCAACAGCAACCCTAATAATAACAATAATCAAGAATGCTCTTTACCACGGCAGGTTGTAGTTAACAAACATAAAACAATAATAGTATAAATTCAACTAACGCTTAATTGCAAGTTTTATTTGTAGGTATACTTTGTGCTCACACATTTATCGCAAAATTGCTCTCAATGCTATCAACATAGCCATCACCACTTTCTACATACACAGTATTAAAAAACGAATGTTGTAGAATGAACAGAATAGGCACATAATTGTCTGCCGTGATTAAGGTGAGGTACCTAGTGTTCGTAGTTAGGAATTTATTATTAGCAAAATTACTGTTAGGCTAAGCTCTGTAGCTTTTCAATCACCTACATATAACACCGCATAACTAACACATGCAACTATATAGAAAACCTTACACCAATGCACCATGTAATAGTAATATAATAAGCAGCCATAGAAAACGAACATCAACTTTTAATATCTATAATTAAAGCTTTTGTGAAAAAATAATCATTTGCTAGCGAAGAAATATTTAACAATAACTTAATATACAATTGAATTATTTTGCATTGCATTATTGCGTATAGATAAAGCCAACCTTGGAAATCGCATTACTCTATCGAGACAAATCCCACAATACAGTTCAATGGGCGTGAAATGTAAATATAAAACTATTGTACCAGTTCGTAATATTAAATTATCAATTAACGAAAAGCAAAAAAGTAATGCATTATAATATTATATAAGTAACGATAAAGTGTAGAAGCTTAAAGAATTGTTTAATTATAGCCCATTTTTCATTGCAAAATGTAGCGCCCTTATAAACACTTATATCATAGATACTTAGCCCGATAACTTGCTCTCATTTTTATTAGAATTTGCATTAAGATCTAGTGAATTTAAGTATATTTTAAGTTTTGTCTTACTTAAGAGGTCTTCTGGCAACATCTAAATTGCCCCCAGAACCACCTCCATTGGCAACTTTCGAAAGGCCATTAGGACTGTTCTTTATATTGGCATTTTGAGAGGGAGGGCCGTTGGATATCTTGTGGTTACTGTTCGACGAAGAATTTTGCAAAGAGGGTTTAGAAGAGTGATGGTTACTGTGATGACTGTGTGAATTATGATTATTGAAAATAGGCGAATCTTCTCTTCGAGGTGGAGGCAGTCCTCTTACAAATTTATTCTTCCCCTTTCGATTAATATCGGCACCATTTTGCTTAATTTCTTTCGCACTGAAACCGACAATCAAATCATCATTAACCCGTAAAGTATTATTGCAGATGTTGCATCACAAATGCCAACGATTAAAATAATCTACTTAGATTTAGCTGTATGTGTGGGTAAACCGTCATTATTGACTTAACACCACATGTTCGGCTAACATAATCGAAACCGCAAGCTAAAATTTACCAAAAACCGTCCTATACCCTTACACTTGATGTATAAATATCGTCTCACAATTTTTTGATCTGTAGCATATATTCCTCAAATCATTGCAATTTGTTGTAAATGAATGGTTAAATATCTCAAGGCTGAGTCTCATTTTGTAATGTCCACATACATGGATCAAAACGCCAAAACTTAGATGAACATATTATCATCTTTCTGTATGATTGACTAAATAACTGATAAGTAAGAGTATATCGCAATTTAAACCTGAGCCGAGAGATCACGAACGTGTTGCAAATTCAGGCCCTACTCTTTTCATTAGACTTGGACTAAGTGTGTGGTTTTACTTATTATCATATAGGACAGGAAAAAACATCCAAGAAACTTTTATTGCCGTTTAGGAATTCTGCCCTTTCTCTTTCCTCACAACTAATTAGATAGCAATAAATTTGAAAGTTTAGACATGTGTTACGTTATCATTACAAAACGCTTTAGCTTTCCTGGTTAATAATGTTACATATATCAATGTCTATGCCAAAAAAGGGTGCATGTTTATCTGCAAAGAGACACGATGAAAAAGACATACATGGAAGCTTTATCTCCTATTTCTTAATTCAGTTTTACAAATAGCATGTGGATTGATCAAATTAAAATAATGCGTACTTGCATACCTAATTCATTTATCAAAGAATACTAAAAATGCATTTTTAGAAGGTGAGATCTTGTCCTAAAGATGTTTCACACATACAAGACGTAACATTGCCAGCTACTTATGTATCGGTACAAGGAATAAGATTCTTTATTTAAAATTAGGGGATTACCAGTCCTTTTTTCTCTCCTCTTCAACAGCATTCATCCGTTCCTTTGTCATTTCATACACATCGTCCTTTGCATGGATTCGCATCTTGAAAGGCAGCGTACCCATGGACTCCAACGATCTGGTAAAATTATATAAAATTTATTACATCTCTTTCACTTAAAAGGATTATCGTCAATGGACAATATTATGCCCTGACAGACCCTATCATTTAGACACGGTGAGCATCAAATGTCAGATTATGGTGGTAGAATTCGTAAAAACGATTTTAAATCTCAATATTTAATTTTTTTTGCAAAGCACATGTTCATGAACGAAATGTCCAGAATTTCCGAAATTCCACAAATACAACGTGATGCATCAAGGATAGGCTACAACAAAAAATATCAACATACTCGTGCCATGCCGAATGCATTTTTACTTAAAAAGTGTAAGACATTGGATATGATTAATTTCATACGTGTCTGTCTGTCGCTTGAAAATACTAATTAATATGGCATTTCCGAGTGATAAATCATCACACCCCGGTCTATTAGTAAGCCTAGAAGACACTTCTTTGCAAACTATTAAACAACATTAGTGACTAATGACACAATAAATATTGCTCAAGGAAATAATTCTTTAAGAGTCAAATGATGTAATTCAATTGCCTACTCATGTAGGAGCAGAAACCTCAAAGTCATTATTTGCTTGACTGTATATTTAGGTAATTGACTTGCAATGACAATCATAATAGGATTTGTCGTAGGTCGTAGGAGGAAATATAATACATTATGTCATTTAAAAAATAAATTTATTTGCAATTTTATTTTATTATCTACCCTACCGCATCAATTAGTCAAGCCAAGCTTAAGCCAAATGGAATCTTATCTTATTAGCGGATGTAACGTACAATGATAATGTAGTAAAAATGCTTGTATCTAACCAAACTGCCTACGTATACAGAAAAATTGCTGCGAACTAACCAATACCTTTTAAGCTGTCTCCATTTAAATACTTCACGCATTGCACACTAATTGTTCTTACTATATAGACATCTACACTAATCCTAAGGTATAGTAATTTAAATTGGCCATGAATAAGTATCTGTGTATATTTACTTTACAATAGCAATTTTCCTGCAGAATCAAAAAATTACAATATTTTAATATCATATTTTAAAGCAATAGCATATGAAAAATTTGCATTTAACTGAATTCTTCAAATGAGCATGTTTGCATTTTGAACATAACGTGAAATCAATCTGTATTTATTTAGTGTGCTGCTTGATAACTGTTAAAGTAAATGGTACATGCGGTATATGTTATTAATTATATTACAATTAGATCAGTCAGACATGACCACAACGTATTCAAACATAAATGACGAATTAAATCACGTCCATAATACATAAATAACAATCAGTTGGATGACACGTAGAAAGGACACTGTCCCAAACAGACAGATCAAAAAACAAAACTACAGACTACGGTCAACCAGCCAAATGAGGAGAAATAGTTCGATTTCTACTGTACTCACCTAGAGTATGATTATGATCAGAATCTGAATCAACTCTGACATGTGGCCTATTAGTTTAGTGCAACAATTCATTATTATTCTATCTAGCCTGGTACCTAAGAGAATAGCGGATAGGATAACTTTATGTAGGTACTAACAATAACAATGGTGAGTGAAGTAAGCATAACCAAATGAACAGTAATATCTGTACTGTGAGACAGAATAGTCGATTCATACAAAGTGTAAAGCCATGGCAAGGCAAAACATGACATGGAGCAACAATTCAAGTCAACAGTCAAGGAAAAACTTTTCTTTTCATTAAATATTATTTTAGCGTGTCCGTCTGTTTCTGTAGGCTTGCTTGCTCACTGGACGTGAGTTGACTGGATTATTTATTGATCCTTGATAATGTCCTACCCTCTTTCATATTACAGACTATAGGCCCAATATAAAACAATCAGTTTGTACTGCAGCTAGCTCGTGTCCTTATTCTTACTACTCAGACATACTCAAATGATCGTGCTTTCAAGTCTATTTTGCTTTGGTCGAAATTGGAGAGGACATAAAAAGTTTGCTCTATACTCATCTTTTTTATTTACTCCAATTTGATTGGTTTGGTGTACGAGTACGGCTCTATCTCAATATGCACTATCAAAAGGTTCTTCCTTCTGTCATAATAAAATCCCTATCTCAATCTTAACACATTTACTAGTGTCAAGCACAAAATTAAAATTTATTCTCCTAATATGGCATGCCAGAGCGAGACGAATTTGCAACTCTCGACTTTCCATTCCCTTATGCTATTTACTAATAAAATTTCGCTTACTAGTAACTTGTACTAGTATGCACTATATCCTATGCTGGTCAGCTCTCTTGAAGTCAATCTTCAATTAGCATTACACGAATTCTTTGCTCCACTCAACGTCATCTTCATCCTCATATCCTCTAGAGGTTCATACAGTTGTTTTACTTTAACATCCACCTAAATAGATTGCTCTAATGGATCAACCACTTACAAATAAGGAAACAATAGGTACACTAAAATGTGAACAATTCTATTTTATCAATCACTAGGACAAGATGTCATATACTTATAGCATAACCAAACTAAATACATACTATATTAGATTAGATCCATCCAACTCACGATCTACAAAATCCTACAAATGTAAGTTGATGTAGCCATAAAGGTGTAGTACACAGTCCCAGATAAAAACCAGGCAGATCTATAGACTAGTAAACACATCAAATTCACTGCTACAATAAAGATATGCAAATTCAATTTCATTGCTGACAAATCTAGATATATTATGGTGTTTGTGAATAACGTGTTATGTGCAAATGACAATATAAGTAGTATCGTAACTACTGCTATTAATACCCAAGTCTAAGATTACAACCTATTATCTCCAAAAATTATAGATATTAGGCAAAAAATTATGTCTAGTAATATACTAGCTAAGGTTAGTCATTGACTTTTGTTACGCTACTAAAACTACAGACACGACGACACGACAGCATTCAAATATGTAAGAATTGTTAAAGCAATGGTGGGAGTTTATTGTACGTTGTAACCTACAAATTGCGAGCAAGTTGTGGTACTCCATAGTATTATTAGGACGTTTACATGTCAGCATTGCTATGACCATCAACAATTGCATATGTAATGGCGATGAAAGATATACTTAAATGCATACAAAGATCGTATTAACACATAGACACAAAAATATCAGAGGGAAAAAGGATTTGGCCAGTGTTAATTGACTTTCTTACCTTGAGCCACTTTGTTGAATGCATTCGAAACTTCCTTGAGGACCCTCAATATCTGTATTGGATGAAAGACTAAAGTCGAACGAGTGACCATCGTTGGCGTGGGACGACGGGATATGAATACGCTGCAACAATCAAAAGAACAAGTCATGAATACAATGCTTACATAAAGTATTTCTAATTCAAATGAGCTCTCACAGAGAAGAAAATGTGCAAGCAAAGCAGAGCCAAGAAAAATAAATCGTAGTAAATAGTAGTAAATGAAACAACTTTGCATATAAACAATCAAAGTCATCAATTACAGCTATCCTTCATTACTCATTACTTTTATGAGACGAGGTGAGGTACGATGGACTCGCTTAAATCTATGGCTACGACTGCAGAATGCACATACCTACCTTAATAGTAAGTAGGTAAGTAAGGTACTTGGCATTTTATGAAATGAATCGAAAACGTCAAAAAAAGCTTCGTTTCATGTTTTAAAACAGACGAGCTGAATGCAAAATGCACAGGGACGATAAAAGAAATTCTGGCAATTGTTTTTACGCATAAAGAATCTAGACGGGGAATGAAATATTATGTTATGCCTAACCATAGCAAAAGCACACAAATCTCTACGTGAAGAGAAATGTGTAATAGTACTCGTTCATTTCGTGTTCAATCAATATTGGTTCTGCCTTTTCGTTCTAGAGACAATGCACTCTGCATTTGAATTAACTCTCCGGATAAAAAACTGACCTACATTTTTTATCGCGAAAACTTTTCACTTGATTTGTTCTCTAAGTCTTGGCAATTTTCTTAAGAAACGCGTTCATTCAAAGGAACTATATATGAAGTTTTTAAGTACCTTAATTAATTACTCATTCTTAGTACGTATAGGCAACATTGAAAACATCTAAGATCCTAATGGTCACGTAATTTTTATGGTAGACAATTCTATGCGGTACGGGATTTAAATATTCGGAACTATACTTAATGCATTAATCTCCACTTACTACACTTACTTCACTTCATTCGGTTACACAAACTCAGATAAAAAGCATCGGATTTAGCTAACTAACCAATTATAACTGTACATATTCAAACCTTCATGTGGGTGTCAATTTCAGGGTACAAAATACAACGAAGTTACAATATGGAAACTTAGTTTCACGGTTTTATAATGTTATCTCCACAGACAATATGTGTAAACATGAGAAACTGAAAAACGAGAAAAACTGTTCATTCATATTTACAGTTAAAGTTAGACAATCATTCCAAGCTTGCAAAAAGCCTCGGTTGTTAGCCCGATAAATATACAGACAAGCATTCCTGAAGTATACCTACACTCAAACTCAGATAGACATTCAACGAAAAAATTTAAACAAAAAATATTTTAGTTATTTAGTTTTAAAATCTCAAGCCTCAATTTTTTAAATAATATATGCCAAACGCATTAGCAATAATAATGCATTAGTCTTTTAATTTGACCTTAACATTTTCATTGTTTAACAATGGCTTTCTATTTTTTGACATTTTTTCCCATACTACACTACAATCAATAAACACCCATGTTCTAATAAAAAGTTCATATCCACTAAGTGCCAATAAGGCCACAAAATTGCTTTTGGTAAGTTTGTGTTTATGTTAACAGAGCATGTAAACAGGATCAGATTTTGCGGCCAAAAAAGTGCAGAACTTGTACGGACGGATTGGATGAAAACAAAAGCAAATTGCAAAAACGGTTTCAGTCAACTCATTGTCATACGATTAAAATAATTCCTTGACACCATCGAAAGAGCATTTGTCCTTCTCTTTTCTATTTTCTGCACCATCAGCCTATCTTATCATGCAAGTTATCATTTAATCTGCTAAGTAAGGCTGATGCAGGATGAATATAACTTTCACTACTGGGTCACCTCTAGATTAATACCATTTTATGTATAAGAATCTTAACCATTCACCAACAAACTTAAAAACGGCTGAAAAATTTCATAGCATCGATACTATACACACTGATACAGGTAAGGATCTGCAAAAAAAAATTCCCAGTTTTTGAAGTACCTCAGATAAGATAGTAATTACAGCCAAAACAAGACAAACACCTTTATCTTTAAAGAGCATCTCACCTCAAATGCAAGAAGTCTGAGCAGACCAAAACCAAATAATCTGACCACATTTAGCTTCTTATTTCTCATAGGAAAATGCATTATCAGCAAAAAGCTGTAAAATTGCTTTGAACACTATCTCAGCTCAACGAAGAACTGCGTGGCAGAGAGTGCTTACTCATTCTCTTAGCACTGCAATGCTGTCAGTGCACATTTTTCGTAGAAACACAAGATATGTCAATGAAACCAAGGATAATTTAGTGGACCTCAATTTCATTTATCGATTCGTTCCAGGGTTTCCATTGCAATAAAAACTTATGGAAAATAAAAATAACTCGTATCTTACAGTAAGACCCTTTCCTTCCTTTTATGCAAGCATATGCGCCTTGTCATTATGGTGTTGGCACAGTTATTCAAATCTCAAAAGATGTTCAATTGCAGTTAACTTCACACAAGGTACTAACTAAGCTTACATTAGTCAGTGTGAAGTATGAATTTTAACCGCACAATTGATCGATTATATCAGTAATAAATAACATTTGTACCAATCCGACCGAGATTGGATTGAGAAAATGAATAAAATCTCCTTTTTCTCAAGAATTACAAAAAACATTGGCTTACATAACATATCCAGCTACTCAATGTATGAACTATGCCATTCAGCAAAGATTCTGTGCAATTACTTTTAGATTAGACTTTATCAATTGCTTTCTTAAAGTACTATAGTAATGTCTCAATAAGTATACTTATCTTTAAACACCTATTTTACACATCGAATTTTTAGTATCCATTTTTCTCGATTGAAGCGATTATTATCAACAAGCCTGCTAACGCATTGACGCATTGAGCGCGTATTTGTTTCATGCAAGTATATCAATTGAGCACGGGTTTCTCTACATTGATCACCGTTCAAACACCAGAGTTAAATGAGAATCTAGAATAGTGTTGCATAATCCTACCACAATGCTATATACAGGAATTTAATTGACTGAGAAGAAAATAGCTTTAAATATAAAGCCCATTTGAGCTGAAACTGTGGGAATAGCAGAGAATAGGAAATGCGCATATAAGTAAACATTTTCTAATATGGAATTAGCTTGGAAAGGCAACAAATTATTGTATTGCTCACATTATTGTCGTGTGTAAACGTGTACTGTGTACCCATAGTCTGTTCTTTACCATAATAAAAACTGTTGAGGAAGCAGTTTTAATGTGCATTACTGCAAATCATTGCTGCGTAAAATCACAAATGAACGCACAGTTTCATTCCTTTTTCGCACTTCTTTTTTTAACAATCAATTGAATCCGTGTATTGTGTAACAACGTTAGTGGGTCTTCTATTTAACTCATGCGTATCCTGCTTTACATTTCTAATGCATCTACAAATGGAACATTTTATTCACTAAATATACAAGTTACTTTAGCAAGCCATAACGGAAATAAATGCAATGCTTAAATTCCTTCCAAGGTTCGACACACAAATTGAAATGAAGTTCCCATGTAACTGCAATTGTAATCTAGAAATAAGGTCTCAATCACATTGTTAGATAATCAGAAAGCAGAGTTTCCTTTGATATAAACTGCTGCGTGAATAGATACCTACACCATTATAACATTTCGAAGAAAGATATCTCGTCTACCCAGATGTCTATATATCTGAATCCATGTAATACCTTCATAAAGATGAGCACTATCAATAGTAAATAAAATAAGAGTGTACATTGTACATTAACTACAATTGATAAAAATCAGTTACTTGTGATAGCATACCGATACCGACCGACTTCACTGCTTGCTTGTCTATTGTTACGTGAAAGGTGCAACATATATTAATATATATATAGGTACATAGTGTATATAGGTATATAAATCCAAATCAGCACGTACACATTACAAAAGTGCTTAACCTGAGATAACTTTTACTAGGTTACTACTGCTATGCTATGCATTATATTTATAATCGCTACGGTTGGATAACAATCGTCCTACTGTCTAATTGTAATTAAAGAAATACTGCTGACTTATCAATTCAGTTCAAACAATACATTCACAAAACGCACCTAGATACTTCCTTAAGAAGCTATATGCATTGAGATATAAGTCTTAAATGGAATTCTGATACATTTAATTAAATCTATCACTATGTACTCACTCACATAGGTCAGTTACCTAATACCAAAGAGCCTAAGATGCCTAATACCAATAGACAATGCATTGATTTGATTTTCTATACTTCATGAATTGATTTTGCTAATAATTTAAAGAAAGTAGTATAATAATTACTAAATACTATCCATGCCATGACCGAATGAATCACAAAAACCTAACAAAGCGCGCATGCACTCGTTTCTACAAGACTGAGCTACGCAATTTTATTCTTCAACATAAAGTGGCTAGGCTCATTCTTATGTCTGCATATTTCATAACATGGATACGTATGGCAAGTAAAAATGTAATTATATTTTCAGATATTAAAACTCAAGATTGACCTACATATTTGCATTCCACGGTTGAGTGGCTTGAGATATGCGTAAACCTATAACACTGATACAATTGCTACTTTGGTTGAAAATAAATGCAAAAATAGAGGAACGCAGTTAGTTACTTGTTCATTTATTAATGCATAGCATAAACAGTAGACAGCATTTCTAATTCATTTAACTAGCACAAAAGAGTTGCCTGTACAGCAAAACTTAGATTAATCATCATCTGTGATGTGCTATGATAGATAGTTCAGAGAAAGAACTTCCTCAATTCCTAAATGAATGACTAAATGAATAGGGAGGAAAGGAAGTTGGAGTCAAACTAAGAATCTCACGAAACGCTGACCACAAGTTAACAATGTGACAATAATAATTATGATGATCTCACCATAAAAAAGATAATGTTAGCACGCGAAGACAAAATGTATGGACTAGTAATCTATTAAAAGTCAGTAACAAACACTCTGCCTCGACTTGGCATCCAATTCATAATAATAAACAAAGAGGAGAGACAGCCTTAGGCCCACCCAACCTTAGCACGAAATTGGCGTTTGCCAAGTGAGGCACATCATAAATATTAGCATGTATATGTAGTCTAGCTAGACAGTTGAATAGTGTTACTAGTAAATATACATTTTGTATGCACTTCAGATATGCACAGGTTAAATAAGCAAATCTTGAGATTCCAAAACTGCACACACAGTCCCACCACTCAATTAAATTGTGCACTTTGCAATCTGAAGACAAATACTATAATTCACTAGGATTCACACGCAATAATTCATTCTAAACAATTATAATAGTCGCTCGCTGCATGTGAATTAATGGAGTTGATCATTTGGGCTTTCTTTATCTTTAGACTTTCCACCTCATTTTATTCCTCATTCCATTTTGACCCATTAAATTTCCAGTTCAATGCACATAAATAAATACTGACACGAGATAGCAGTCAAGTAGAATATCCCCTGAACAGACCACATTGCATCATAGTCACAGTAGTTCATCCAAACCACCTCCTAGACAATGTCTTTTGTACATCAGCTAATCTGTTTTCTTTCATGAACCTCCACTTAATGATGATCGTTATGAAGTAATACATCAAGAGAAGATAGTCACAGAGCGTTGAGAAGGTAAAGGCTCCTCAGCACAGGACAGGCCAATGCTATTGCGGAGAAACATTGCATTACTACTTTGGCATTGCACTTAACTTGGCCAAATTCCAGCAGGCAGATGATGTTGAGTTAATCGCGTATGCTAACGGAAAGCTCATCATCATATCACATCAAAACAGTCACACAATACATCAATGCATTAGTCGAAATGTTGTAACACACAGTTAGTCATTTATACCAACCGACGAATACTAAACTCTAAAAAACTCACCAACAGACAGAATGAATGTGATATATAAAATTGTACATCAATTTTTATCAATCCAATACAAATAAATATTAGTAAGGTATAGGAAACTTCTTCGCACACAACAATCCTGTCTACTTATGCAAGGAACGTGAATTGGAAAAACGTGTTGTAAGAAAATGTTGCATGAAAATTCTTGGACTCACACCCGTAATGCAATGTTACGGTTGACGGTAGGAACATGAAAAAATCAATGAAAACTTTGATGCAAGAACCTTGACTCAATTTTCGGAGGAAATTTCTTAATCAAAGAGGGAATCACTTACTAGTAAGTAGTTAAATTGCACGGTGCATTTAAGACGTTAAAAGACATGCATAAACCAGAATTAGTCCTCATTTTTGTCACGAAGATACTAATGTATTCCTTACTCGCTACATGCAAAATGACTGTCAACGTGTCTTTAGCATTTATATTTTATACAAATCGCATCGGATAAGGTCACTTCATTGAAGCCACGAATTCCAACTTGACTATTAATTCTTTTATTCCGCCAAAATCAATAGGAATTCTATTTAAAATGCTATATACATACTGAGTAGAGGGAACATCTATTCATGTTTGGAAGTTCTAAAATGGAAAATGGGTTGGATTGTGACATTGTAACATAAATAAATTGTGACTGCATCAATGTAACTAAATATGACGGTAACAGGAGTCAGGAGTACAGAAGTGCCACCGATTTGTACTGTATGCACTTTTACGTGCTATAAGACTATTACTAATTGACAGAGTATACTAAATATCATAGATTCTGACTTTGTAGATATTACATTACTTGTTTGCATAGTGAAACCACACACGAAACGTATTAGGCCGTAGAATTGTATACGTCACAGGTTTACTTTAGACACAATTCTTCAAACTAAAAATATAATGTACAGAAAACAGTTGCTTTTTTAAACTGTTACACATTTGGAT
This sequence comes from Tomocerus maximus, assembly GCA_019776445.1. Classification (NCBI taxonomy): domain Eukaryota; kingdom Metazoa; phylum Arthropoda; class Collembola; order Entomobryomorpha; family Tomoceridae; genus Tomocerus; species Tomocerus maximus. The sequence continues at coordinate 14,233 of JABASH010000177.1, read as the reverse complement.
GGTAAATATGCAATAGTTAGGTCTCCATTTAGCAAACTACGTCATCGCATGGTCGTGTGGTATAATATTGAGTTAAGGGAGTCATGCTGCATGAGACAAACCGAGAGACTTTCGTCAACCACCTGTGGCTGTTGACAAAAGTGTCTTGTTGTGCAGTCGCAATTCAGCTCAGGACAAATGTACTATTCAAATGTGATATCGTAATCGCAATTTCTTTCATGCTTACCAAACCAAGTGAGCAATTCAATCCACCTTTATATCACTCAGAATGATTAGTGTACTATGTGTGAATACTATTCTTAAGATTATGCAAATTTATTCGCATTAAAGTGTAGCTAGAATTACACACTTGACAAAAGAGTAAAAAAGAATGCTCGCATTAAATGTGATCTTACTTCAGTATGGAGATCGCAAATTGACTAATCCCCGTTCTAAAGCGATAAAGAAAAATAATACGTGCACTGTACAATAACGACTAGCACAATTTTATAAACGACAAAAGTAACTTATTGTGCACCCTCTCACTCATTTCACACACTCGTACAACAAACCTCTAATGACTTCCAAAAACTTTCCCAAACAGATTACAAGTATGCTTCTGAGTAGGAAAGTATTAAATTGCCATGAATTTATTGGAACACGATACAGCTAGAATATTTATTTAATCATGCGAAGCAAAGATTTTCGTTTTTTATTCCCTTGGTAAGCACGACACTTAAACCGTCGTCATTTGTAATACGGCACATTTCCACTGAACCCTTCTCATTTTATTAATGGACATGCAGCACGAAGTACAGATCAGTTTGAACTCTAGATGTATTGGCATTTTGTAAAAAATATCATCAACAACAAATTCACAAGCATAACTAGATTGAAAATTTTATTTGCATTTTCGTACTAAGAATTTGCTGGAAAACAATATGCTCAAAATAAGTATCGCTAATTTTCAAGACTAGAATCATCTCTTCAAATAACATACATAAGCCGTGTTTAAGTATACTCGAAAGGAAAGTTGAGTACGTACTATATGGTATTCGATACACGGAAGGTGCATTGCCATTACAGCATTTACGACTGAAGATATGTTCTTTACATGCAAAAGTTACTGGAATTTTACCAAATAAAATGATGCAGCAGTAGCATAAAATTATTAACCCGCAACAACTGCGATTCAGAATAGTTGGCCATTTAATGTAACTGTCAGCATAAAGTTTTGTACAATTTATTCTTGTGTCAATACCATAATTGGTATAATATTGGAAAGACCATGCATTAGAGTACAGTGAAGCAAACAAAGTTTTAGACACGCACCCGCTAGCTAGCAGATGGATGATGTGTACGAAATGGGCTCATTAACTTTAATTTCAGGTATTATAATGACAAGTACATGATGACACCAGAAGAGTCACAAACTATTTAACATTCATACTGTAGGCCATACTCACAAAAGGAATATTCAAACAATAAGTTGCCGAAATACGTGTGCAGACCATTATTTCAGAGAAGCGAAGCCAAAGCCAATTCAGGTTTACCCTAGAAAATAAACTCTAAAAGCATTAAATGGAAATGCACTAAAGACAGGACACTCAAATGTCTTGAACTTGTCATGCCATTCACATTGCTAAATTCAGGATCCAGTGCCAAAACGGCAAAACTGACAAGCTTTGTTCCAGCCAGGCCTTCAGTCAAACGTCAGTCGACTAACTACATGTCAAAAAACTCTTTGAAGCCCAATATCATTATTACCTACACAGCAATGACACTACAAACAACCTTTACACTTTATTGTCCTTACGAAGTTCGTAGAACTGCGCGTGCTGCTATTGCGCTTCTCTACTGCTAATCCCCCAGGATATATTATTATGTAAGAATAGTAATACCACCACAAGGCTCTACCAAATATTGGTTGACATTGCATTGCAAATCCTTTGTGCCTCACTTATTACTATTGCAATATGCAAAACTATTGGCTGCATTTTGTATTCATAAAAAATTTTGTAATACTATTGCGTGCCTTTCTGTTATAGATTTTGTGTTCAAATTGAAATGCAAAGTAATAAATACATGCCGTGTATTTAGAGTACAGTTCTAGCAACACATCACTGATTGGATTTGGCTAGGGCATACAAATAGCTGAAAGATGTGATTTGTGATTAAATGTATGTAATGCCCTTGCTCCGATCTCACATATAGACGTAAATGAATGCACTTTATTGGAAACTTTTATACTTTCATACTATAGCAGTATAGCATGCTTCATGAAAGAACGAATATACTTGCAACCAAGTTAAGTATATGGCCGTTCTTTACACGATTTTTTCTGAAAAATGAAAGTTCACTTTAAATTGCGTTACAACATAACGTTTTAGCAGGAGAATTAATGTCTGCCAGTTTTTGGGTCACCAGGATATTAAGTGAAGCCAAACCAAGCGCAAGTCTGCCCATTTTACTTTTATTTGTATTAATCCATTCATTCTAGTCTGTGCCAAGTTCTACTAAACACAATGTAAGTGCATGCTCTTAAGTATGAAGGTTTTAAAAGGTGAATTAATAAATTGTTTCAGTAAAGTCATGAAGGCACAACATTGTAAATACCTGTTGGACTACGCAATGCTGCAACATGAACAATTGAATTCATAGACCATATAGACAACAAGCAACAACAATGTGTATGCTCAGTCTGTACTACTAAATATAACACAAACCCAAATGTGACACATCACTCACGACCAACAACAAAACGACTCACTAAAAGTAGCAAGCAGTAGGTAGTGTTAAAATGACAAATACTCTTCTACATTACATGCATATTTCTAGTACGCTTGGCGTATTTAGCTAAACGTGACTGTACAATCTCACCTAATTTAATATTCGTTTAGAGACTCCTGGCTAATACTTGTGCAGTACAGCCACACGTATTTACTAAACCTCATTTAGCTACTTCACTGATCATGATCACCTTCCATCTTTATCTAAGTACCTAAATCACTAAACTATTACATCCACATGTAGCAAAAATTGCTAAATTCTTTCAGCAACACGACCTTCTACTAATAGCAAGTATTCAGAGATACAAAATCGTAGATGAACGATAACCAGAGATACAGTTTTAAACTAAGAGAGCTCGTGATGACATTTACATCGCCACAAACTACTAGAGATATCGACTAAAGTATTTTATGCACAGTGTACAGAAAATGTGCTACAATAATATCTACTTTGTATAATCTGGCTATGATATAGTCCTTTGAATAATTCAATTTGGGAATTTAGCGAGCTCTTCAGCTTTTGCCTTGCCAAATATTCTAATTGAATTGAATGGGCCACTGGCAGATCCGTTATGCTCTTGCTGTCTTTTTTCAGTACAAGGCACGTGCAAATTGCAGGTCGTAAATAATTTACAGTGCATATTCTGCCTAAGTAAATCTCAGCTGTTAAAACGGCAACGTCCGATTTATCACTATTTAGGTAATGCTAAAGTACAACATAAATATTATCATTAGTGTGGATGTAATTTCATGACATTAAAAATTGGCCAATTAGCGAATGGGGTACATTAATATTGTTTTAGACTAATGTGAAAATGCATATTGGCAATGAAAGTGTAATGGGATAATCAGAATAAGGATCTTCTGAAATAGGAAATTAAGAATTCATATTTTATTGCAGACATCAGGTAAGGTAGCTGAATTCGTAGTGCAAACACAGCATACACAGGGATACAAACACAGCATACACAGGGATACAAACACAGGGATACAATCCAATGTGTACATAGCCGAATGGTATTAGGCATGCACAGAGCATTCACTCTACCACTAATAAACGACTAAAACTATTAGCGTATTACCTATAGTCTCCAATTTCCCTTTTATGATATTTCAAGTTTCTAAATCACACAATTAAAAAATCTCGTAAGTCTATGTGTTACATTTTATTTTGTCGTAATTCTGCTACTGACTGAAACATTTGGTTCTCTCTTCTGCACTGCTGTAAAGTAGTTGGGCAATTAGGCAGTCTTCGACCACAAAATCATTTTATCTATGTCACGCGATTCATTAAAATGTATATTCCACTGTTTCTGTATGTAAAATGCAACATGCAAAATACGTTTCCTTACATAAAAGCTGTCTTATTCATTGGCATTTTGACATCAAACAAAATTTCCTACTGTGCAAGTGTGCAAAGTTTCTTTGCTATAATCTATTAGACCTTATTTTTCATTATTCGTATATGGGTATACCAGAATTAAGGACGCAGGAAGGACAGAAATTCTATTCCATGACAGACATCAGCAACACACTTTTCATCGAACTTTATTTAGCTGCTGCTGCTAGTGCTAACATCAACTAAATGATAAACAATGATTATCACTTGACAGTTTCCCCTGTTCTCTCAAAGTTCTATGAAAAATGAGCAGTTCAACAAAGTAGTATTATGCTGTGGATATTTCACAGAGCAAAAATTGTGTACCTACCAATTCTTAATATTATTGTTATAGTAAGTACACAGCAACAAACTTCATGGCACTTATCAAATCAAATCAACTTTTCAAATTGCAATCTTTCAAATCAAACAAATGAGTGAATCAACCAAAGAATTGTATTCTACCTGGTGCCAAGTGTTATTACCACTTTTACAAGTTATTTGTGTTGAGACTTGAGAGGAATTAAGTAAAATGCAATCTAAAGGAAGAGAGAGTGATCAAGAGACTCTCTTATAATTCAACCCCACTACTTGTCTTCCTCAAATAATCAAAATCAACTTCACTCAACAACTTCATGCTTAACTGCCTCTCATTGACTCGAATCCACTTTTTGAAAAGTCCCTGTAATTTGCTTATCACTTCTCTTCATTCTTCTAATAGAACTAATCCAATCAAAATTAATTGCAATTTATCCTTTACACAACGCACCACAATTAGTCATGCAAAATCCAGCAACATTAGGAACCTACTTATTTACTACCTACACACAGTATCCCAGTAAATGTAAACAAAATCCACAAGAATGCGGAATTTATGGCCCTCTTATCGCTTCATTATTTCTATTCTTAGTCTTATGTAGTTCGAGCACTCCAAATTTCAAATCATTGACCTTTTAGCCTAAAAAATAGAATGATAAATAGTAGCATAGAGAAAACTGCATAGGTACTGCTACTTCATAAATCAAAGGTAAATCTCTCGAGATAAGAAATTAAAACATAAGTAAATGTTTTATTCTCTTGCTAAAATACACTTTGAAGATTGATCATTACAAAATCCAAGTCCCTCATTCAACATCTGCTGCTTGATGACATTTTAATGAGACGAAAGTGTCAAAAGCAGACCTAATCTGAGCAGTATATACTAATAGGTATCTACTAATAGATGCATAAATGTATACTGGCCAAATATCTATGATGACCTATGATTATACATATTTCCAAAGAGGGGTCTCTACAATCTATTCTATAATAATTCATCGACAATCTTTTTGGCATGACAGTGTGCTGCATACTTTTACTATACAAGTTAAGTATAATGTGTTGGCATTAATTTGCTCTAGGACTCGCACATAAATGCCTACAAGTATACATCATATTATAGAGTGAAGTAAAGTCGAACAATAGCTTCAAGTAAAGAGAAGAATGTCGGATATGCTGAAGTAATAAAGTGAAAGTGCATAAAACTTGGAGTTGACTTGACTTAAATAATACAGATTACAGATATAAGCACGACGTAACATCCTTAGATTCCAATTGAAGCAGTAAATTTGCATTGCATTACTTTATAGATCACAAATGAAAATGCCCGCAAGTAAGTGTCTTGTCTAGTAGCGTAGTAGCCAATGTAATTCAATACAAAACAAACCAACAAAAGTCAGTGAGCACTCAGTTTGTTTGACAAAGAAATCTCTGTCACTCACTACTAGACATTGCATTACATTTTACACTTCTATTCACTGTTTACAACTCAACGTAACGAACGTAACACATACATGAAGAAGAACTGCATTTACATTACTTACAGGTACTTTTGTTCGTCTACTTAGATCATCATGACGCTGAATGAGGTAGAAAATGCAAGGTAAGTACAGATAAGAGCCAGTCATATTCATTATATATATAGTCGTATAGTGCATATAGTGGAGCATATGTGCTATTGCGATGAGAAGTTGACTGCCAATAAAAGGCCACATTGATAAATGGGTGTCTGTGATATATTATATGCGTGTATTCTGTTATGTAGCATCTCCGGTTGTATTTGACTGATTTACTTTAAGCAGCAACAGGATAAAATATATTATACCTTTGCTGCAATAAATATTAAATATAGTACACCAGACAAACTAGCCGAGGTAATTTTCAAGCTGTGTCAATGCAGCTTTCTATTTTTCACAAATAAGCATTACTTCTTCACACTAACATAATGCACATTTCTGTAAATGTATTCGTACGCAACGAATCTGTTTAGCCATTTCTAAGGTTTATAAGAATTAAGTACATAGCTTATTGTTAGTCTTTTTCTAAAAGTACCTACCTATAAAATGAACCATTTCAACTACATAGCCAACGATATCACGTTGATATTTGTATGAATACTATTTAATTGTAAGTACTGAAGTACGTTGCAATACTGAATAATAGGATAGCACAGGTGTAGCACAAAGTAATACTAATAAGCATTAACAATTAAACTGAAATGATAAAGTAAGTTCACGATAGCAGTACTACATTATAGTATTAATAAATACAGTAGGTGCTATAAATGCGTGAACCAAGCTAAATAGAAGTATTCCAGTAATAGACTTATATACGTAAATATGCAGCTACATGACAGTAAATGTGATTTATTTTACTTTAAGTATGTATTTTGATTCTCATCAGTAACCTCAATGAGCAGAGCATTAATCCTTCTAATACCTTAAGTGTAGGTACTATAAATGCATGCAACTCGTGAACAAGACAGCTCGTCAATGGATTAAGCACAATTACATTGCCTATGTTTATAATAGTGTTGCAGTAATTGTAAACTGTAATCACAATCAATGAGTAGAGCAAAGGCACTAAAATAAATAGGTTTACAATGTTTTACCATCAACCACATACCGTAAAATTACTTAGTGCTTGGCTTTTCCACTTTTTAGTGTGTGTGCGTTTGATTGTGTTTTAGTATTTAATTACAATATAGGATTCACCAGAATTACCTATGGGAAAAGAAAGGACATCCATTCAGTCTCTCATCGTCGCAGTTGTACGGGAACCCATATTACTAAACTACTTCACTTGAATGCAAGTTGTAATATTGCAAACACTAATTAAACTTGGTTTTAATAACCATACTTACCAAAATCATACTTTACGACAAAACCTCTTACCAGCCTATGACTAAATCCAGATAATTCCAAATCAACTATGATCTGGATTGAGTTAAGCGAGAAAGCTAATGTGTTACTATGTCCTTGCCTTGTCCAGTTTTTATTCCTGACTCGAATATGTAACATGGCCAAGCTCTATTTATTATAAATAACACAATGCAATACATTATGATTGCAGTGAATTAGCCTAGTAAAAGAGTGACAGCAGATTGCAGATAGAAATCAGTCAGGCTACTGCTGGCATTAAGTGTTTATTTACTCTTCAGAATAGCAAAAATAACATGTTGGTGAGCCAGAGTAGCCACCCTACCCAGATATTTTCATTTTATCTTCATTTACATTAGAATTAAGTACTTTTACTTCTTTTCAGATGGATTAATGTACTAAACACTGTTTTATCATCTTCTATGTTAGCTACTGGTAAATTATAATACTTCAATTGCCTTTGGGTTAACTTTGATTAATAGTTACCGACAGTCGTTTCAGTTTCATTTTTCTGACAAATGCATTATTGATGTATATTTGGTAATGCATTATTGTATCCAAAGACCAACTTTCATGGTTTGAGGCGTTACTATAATTCCTCAATTGAGCTCGCCTGAGCAGTTCAATATGCAATGGAGTCTGCTAATCCTTGTGTGTACAAGGTACATTTTATATTCGTCCTACTGCACTCAAGTCCTCTTCATTGATAAAACCAACAAACAAATAAAAAGTGAAAGAAGATTCACCTCCCACGCTTTAGAAATCTTGGATTCCTTTCCCACATATTATTTGCCAATCACACACAAGTCTTTCGTAATTTTCTTATCTATTTTTAAATGGCAACGACACGATCATCTATTGATTCATTCCAGATAATGAAAAGCGCTGTACCGAAATTCACATAAAGAAATGAATTGAAGAATTGATTGCAGTCTCTATTCCTTGCTAATGAACTAACCAAGTCTTAAGTTTTCCTATCTTGGTTTTGGTACATTTAAAAAGTCCATTTCGCTCAGCCTCTATATAATCTAAGCTATTAGGTTAGCCCCTGCTGACTGAAGAATGGTGGCATATGTGTGTACAGCAATTGTATAGGATGTACTGCTAATGACAGTAATGCTTATATGCAAATAGCTGTCACCCACAAAGCAATGTGTGCATAAATAAATAACTAATTACAATATATAGATATATCTGTACATACACGTTGCACAGTCCAAAAGTGCATTTAGCAAGATAGATTATGGGAGGCCATCGCGAATTAGGATGCCTAACTTATGATGCGATAGAGTAGGATTATAATACTCGACCTGGCTTCATAGAATCTGCCATTGCATATCTATCTCTTGCACTGAACTGTACTATCAGAAGAAAGGGCTATGGATTCATTTAACCCAATTAGAAATATGCATGTGCATTGCTGGAAATGAACCAAAAGGCAAGCCAATCCGATCCAAGCCACACCACCAGCAGAAAGAACACATCAGAAGAGCGTGTCAGTTTATTTGAGCCAAACCAAATCAACTCTCCTGATTCTGCTATTGAGGACAAGAACAAGATCAAGCTCTGTCTGCCTGCATGCATTACGTGGAATACTCCACTGATATATTTATATGTAGAGCAATCCAATTCAGTCTGCAGTGTCGCCTCGGTCGTAGTAAAACTTAATCTCACCTATATAAACACTAAGGACGGAGATGCATACTTTGCGATCCATGCCAGATATAGAATTGCACCATATCTGTATCTTTCCTTTGTACCAGTTTACTCGATCGACTCAACTGAATCTCCTTTGGTAAACAAGTATTTACAGAACATTTATTTGGCTCATTCCATCATTAAATCACATTTAGGTAGCGCACAAAGCACCTTGTCTCAAACTATTATAAGCCATTTACTTCTATTTAAACACGTTCAAGTTGTTATTTCAACAACAAGGCCTTCAAACAAAGGAACACTAACTAACATGTGTAATTTAAAGTCATACTCATTACACTGCATTACAACATCAAATCAGAGTAATAAATTACAGGCTACTAATTCAGTGTAAGTGATACATTTGCATTAAGGTGTTTATACAGCATAGGCTAGAAGGGTGCCATATACATCATACGACAGACTAGACGCACTAGACGGACATGTAAACATAAGACATCTAAAAGCTCATAAATAATATCTATCGCAGAATGACGTATGCATTCGAAGGGCAACTACTCTCACTTGTAGGCAAACTAAACTCAAAGTCAATGTATTGCACTTGCAGGTTTTCTTTTTATCTATGAGAATAATGCTTTATTTAAAGAGCTTATATAGTTTCGACTGAAAACTTTGCACACTTATGCCATTATGCTTACATGTATGCAGAATGTAGCAGTAATTAATAAGTCAACAGGGCATTCGACAGATACTTCAATTCACCTATATACTACATTAATATTATGAAAAAGTCACACGAAACACTCCCACAACCATTATCGTCACTATCCAATTCAAATCAAATCACATGGTCGTTACATCAAAACCAGAAAATTGATCAGAATCTTAGATAAGTATGAAACATGCCTACCATACCTATATTTTATTTTCTTAGCGCAAATTAATACAATATAAAGTATAACTTAGTCAACAAAACTGTCTTAGAATCCAACGCCTAAGAAAATCATGCAATGAATACTAACCATCACAATCCCATTACATGAGATAATCATTCTAAGCACCATTTTGTTATAGAATAGTAAAATACCTCTAAACCAAACCCCTTCAATATAATATGAGTAAGGAGAGATTGGTAACACACATTTTATAAGTAAACGTTTCAATATGTGGCAGTGTCTTGTGTGACGCATGACTCTCAATATTAATAACAGTCCCATAGTTATAAATCATCTAGAGTGACATTCCTGTAATTAAGGGCAAGATTACAAATACCAGATGAAACAATAGAGTCAAAAACGTTAGTGAAATCAAAGTACAAAGAAGGATAAAGAATAAAAACAATTTGTTCACATTTCGAGCAAGATTGCAAAGCAAAAGTTTCATTCAGACCAGACGAGACTTTTGGATCGAAGTTTTGCTACCTTGAGTTGAAGCCAAAGTCGACTTAGCAATAATTGAGTTGAGAGGGACACGGCGTGGTATGAATATCTTCGCTCTATGTACAACTAATGTGACATTGAAGGGAAGACACGACTTTGACCAAATCTCAAAACTACCACTGGCAGAATAAATACTGAGTAACGACACAGCAGTAGTAGCAGAACATTCAATATCAACATGGGAATTTTAGGCGAAAGAGTCTGAGTGACTGATTGAAGTGCAATGGACATATTAGAGGCCGATATAGTGTGAGGCATGCAATTATCATTGCAATTGCATTCTCAACCTTTCTTTATTTTTTTGACTTGAGTGTCTGTGGCCCAGCCTGCACAATAGTCAGGAGATGATGTACATTGCAAAGACAACTACTGCAGGTTACGTAGGATATGGCTAAGTAGTAGTTGCTCAGTGACTGAAGGAGGTAAGATTAAGGAATACAGATAGCACACAATCACACTCACCCAACCAACAGAAAGTTAACTCTCGCCACATTAAAAATTAAACACCTCCATAATATTACTTACATGGCCAGAGTTGGCAATTTGACTGTGCGGAAAAACATGCAGTGGGAATGGGAAGTTTCCTTAAGCAAAGCCATTAACAGAATGCAGAGGTTGATCCTAATTTACAATCTCATTTTTAACAAGTGTCATGACTTTTATACTTACGCTTGCAAGGCAATGGCAGTGCAGCAGCAGCTGAACATTAGCGATAAAAGTCTTATTAAATATCATACGTATAAATCTACTTTGAATTACTTGTAAAATGCACTGCTGATTACATTGCAACTGTGCACTCTGTTCCTCACTTTCATATTATATCTTTTCCTACACTTTTAAGAAGTTAATTCCATTATTAAAATTGCAAGACACCAACTTCGAGTTCCTTTTGCCAACATAATATAATTGTTAATTTACACTGTAGTGTTAGAAATGATAGTGATAACTTGATTATGATTACGTATGAAACAAACGCAACCTCGAATAGTAAAAATGGAAGTCATAATTAACAGACAATTTCCACAAGGAATTCATTTCACCTTAATCTGGTGTATCTAGCTCAGCCATACCTACAAGAATGGCATAGGCATGCACAGAATGAAATAAGTGCCTAAGTGGGTATATTCTTCCTAGCTAGTGTCGTGTACTCTTAACGATGTAACTACCTGTACTTTTATGCATGTACTTACCACTTCCCCTATTTATGATAAATCTTTACGTTCAAGAGTTCTAAACGCAAAAATGTGGGGCCATGCAGCAAGCCAAAGCCACACCAAGCAGAGTCAGGCAGGACATGACTATGACATGACACGACGCTAGCATTTATGATGATGATGTTCGTTTCCCTTATTTGTTTCCATTCCACTATCTCTGAAACTATGTGCCTGCCATGCCTGCTACATAATTATTTACCTTGCCAGCCAGCCGAAGAAATCAAAACAAGTAGTAGAGTGAACACAAAGCATCGTAACAAGTCAAGCAGAATTTTAAAATCAAGTAGATGAGCTTACAGATTATTATTTGTACCATCGCACACAACAGACAATTCTTCAATCGCTTACATTAACCTTTGTCCTTCTGCTTATCATTTCTGTCATGTAATAGGCAACAATAATAATGCATCTTAACTTGCAGCAATCTTGGAAATTACTTGTAACTTTTCTAGAAACGTTTTTGCTGGCAGGTAAAGAAAATGGATGCATCCATACACCTAAGAACACATAGTAGCAATAATAAAGTGAAACTGCATCCTTGTCCTTATGAGGCTAGTTGGCTGAGGTAGCAGAAAATACATGTTTTCTTGAAATGTACTCAGCACAACAGTAAACTAGTAGCTAGTTTACAAAATTAATAATTTTATGAAAGTATTTACTAAGGGGCGAGATAAATATTTATTCTTTTCAAGCATGAACTCGAACTAGTATTCAATAAAAGTATTTTATGCTAATGAAACAGGGCTAGAATGGGTGAGATACGAGTAGTATAAGTGAATGAGAAAGCCGAAATATTTTATGACACACTTTATTTGCACTCGTATACAGTAGGTATAGGACAAAGAAGGTGACCTGACTATGAGTTGTATCAAATTGTATTAGGTGAAACATTTGGAGAACAATGGTGCAACTAAATATGTAAATGCACAGTTAGATACAGCATATATTTATAAGTATGTAGTATTCATTTCTAGTCCAACAAACTAATTCAAGCCAAGCAAGTCAAAGAATCCAGACAAGAGCTTAATTAGGTTGAAGACGCTACAAAATGAATTGCTATAATTGTATAATGCATGTCAATGGTGTGGATGTCAAAGTCAGGCCAAGCCGCTTGCAAAGTCATCCATTTTAATTCCTTGTAACGTATAGAGATTTAATAGAATTTCATACCCAACAATCTAGCCCGATACTTGATACACAATCGTTATGTCATTTCCACTACACTCATACATTACACGTTGTTACATGTAGAACACGATGCGCCAACGCAACTCTCAATAACAATGCAATATATCTTTTCCTATCCATTAGTGTTTTCACATATAGACAGTCGTTTGATTATCAAATACTTATAAGTGCATGACTTATGTGCAAACGGCACTACAAAGGCTTCTTTTAGGCCAAATCAATTCCATCCAACACAGGAACACCCACTCATTCTTCACCCTCAGAAATCAAATTCGATGCCCCAAGTCATAGAAGCCGTAAAAACTTTATTTGACTTGAAAAAGTACATTTCCCTTTCTTTCCCCTCCTTTTCTTTCCAAAAGGGATAAATCAAGTTTTACTTAAAAGTGAGCGTTTGCTAAAGACAGACGTAGCAATCTTAATATTAACATAACTCAACCACAATACATCCTTATTATACGTAAAACCAATAATATCTCCGTTTATTGCATCACAGACTACAGCAGTAACATAAGTAATCATATAGGAAGTTGCCACACTTTTTACAGGGTGATCGAACCAATATTATATGTATTTATAGTCAGCAATATCCAATATTGCTTTGCTATATACTGTTACTATGTTTTATTTCGTCTGTAAGACAGAGAACTGCTAATAAGTACCCCAATGATAAATTACACAGACACACCTTATTATTTATCACAACTCGTTTTATTTCGTTAGCTACTTAATTCTTTTCAGGCTAGTTCGGCTACATGTCAAGTTACACATTGACACAATTTTTCATGATGTTTACACTTAGTGGCAACAGTTATCTTGGGCGAAGCCCTTTGACAAAACAGAACACGAAAGTTAAATTACACATTAAATTAAGTCATCTAAGTACACCATTTAAATATGAATATCCATATTCCAGATCTACCCCACAACAAAATGCAAAGTTTGACTATGAACAGGATACTTGTTTCAATGAAGTATATTGCAAATATATGCTACTTATACAAACACATAAACAAGTGCCATTTATGTTTTTGGCTAATTACAGATTCCAAGACTTCCAACAGTGGTTGTTATACATATATGTAAGATTCAAAGTTGAAATATTTCCCACAGGTACGAATAAGTTATGCTGTATACGCAAGTACCAACATTTTTAAGTGGCCAGTGAAATTGTACAGATAGCTAATTAATGAATGGGCGACAAGAAATCCAGTTCATGGAATTTCGTAAAATATAAAATACAACAATTTTTCATGCGTAGGTTCACAGCATTAATATATCCCGTTTCAATATGTACATGTTTAAATGTTATATTAACAGTAGCTACAAAAGTTCCAGACTCCCGATACAGACAAGGGATCATTCCACTTTAGAAACCCACTATACAATTAAT
>JABASH010000176.1:0-53352 GCA_019776445.1 Tomocerus maximus | reverse complement strand
ATTGATTAACACTCTTAATTGCAGGTGATCCTGTCTTGTCGAAATCATCTAGTTAATTCTTTTAAAGAAGGATAAATCAGATTACAATTCGATAATAGATGTATGTATACAGTTATTAGTTTTAATTTGTTGATATAGCTAATTAATGATCTAATAGTTTGTTGGTTGGAAAGTTCCGTCGTGTAACCTCTCAGTTCATGAAACACAAAACGGAGTGAAATTGAACTGACGATGAGGGGGAAGAGTATTCTGGTAGTTTGAGAGAGATCTTTAAATAGAAAGTTGAAACGAGGCATGATAATATTATTTACGCTCAACTACATCAGCAAAAGAGACAGCATCGGTTTAAAGGGAAGCCAATGGTATCAGTTGGACAGTATAGCTTACTTAAGTCAGAACAAGAACTATCAAGGGAATAAGGATTCCTATTTGTTGGCTCTAATTTCCAAAGAAATGTTTCTGACGAACTCAGTTTAACCTACTTCGCCCAGATTTATTTCAATGTGTTAGATGTTGTTTTAAAGGACTTTTTATTTAATCCCTCTGTAGAGACTATTTTTTGTTTCTACGTAGTAAAAATTAACACAATTGTGCAAAAAATACGCAGTGGATGCAGTTAGAATGATTTCAGATTGTGTATATTGCAGAACAACAGTTTTAGGAAAATTACTCTTTCTGAAAGATTAGCACTGTAGGACAACCTTGGAGCGAGGAAAAAATGGTACGTTCTACGTATTGATTGCGAAAAAGGATTTCTTACTCTTTTTTGTTTCAAGTGCAATATTCACTGAAAAATATTCTCTTTTCATTCCACGCATTTAAAACATGATCAACATACAGTCTCATCTTTCCCTGACTGTTAAAATATTACGAAAATCGGGAATAATTTCTGTTCGTCTTTCCTCTCGGACTATACTTGCATATTTAGATAACTTTAATATCCTACATTGTGCATTGCATATTGTACTCCTAAATAAAATTATGGTCAATAAGAAACAGTTTTTTGTTTCATTCGTTTTCCGTTCCTTCGAATTTAATTTGTATTTCTGCCATTGGGCGACAAAAAATAATCTGCTTTAGAAACTACAGGGTTCCCAGTATACTGTTATCGAATGAAAGGTTTAGGCACTAATATTTGTTTTAATTTCGAAAGATGCTAACCCAGAGTGGACTTTATTGTTTTATCATAGTATTGCATAAAATAAGTGCTTGTGCATTGCACATAGTCACGCGAACCATGCATACATACAAACATACAATATAGTCAGAAATATTTTTATGTATAGTATTGTCATCTATTCCAATAGCTTTGTTCTCAATGTTTTACACTTTCAGTTATTTAAGTTACTATACGATTGTGGTTTATGTTCTCAATGTACCCAACATTTTAATCTTCATTACAATTTCTAATGATACTATGTGCACTTATGAACATAATATCTCAAAATTAATAAAATAAGAAATGTAAATAGCAGATTATACTGTGAGACTCGGTCAACCTCATAACTGTTCTAGTCTTACCACATCTGTGGGCTTTCTAATATTGGTCAATATTTTGCAGCGATGTCATTGACTGTTTCATTTCATTTTCAAATGTAATAGTGCTGTAAACAAACGTCATAAATTCGTTAAAATAAGTAGATCTAGTCCTGGCTTGATCCGTTTTCGATTGTAAATATTTGCATTTTCAGTCATTAAATCTTTCCAAACAATGTTGCTAGCCCAAGGGGGAATTAGGCAAGTCTTTGCACTGAAAATTGACAATGGCTACATATATTTGGCATATGCATCTATCTTGACTACAGTTTTTATGTGCATGGGTGCAAATCAAATCTTTTATGTCTAAAGACTTGTTGTATACCCATATGCATTTTTAAACAAGCAACATTTAGATACATTTACTTGAGGACGACTTATTTAAATTATAGTAATAAATTCTCCACAATTGTCAAACTAAGTTTTCCAAGAAAAGTATTGACTTTCTTTATGTGTTTGGCGATGTGGGTGTTGATTTACATTATATATAAATTGTTTCAGGGAGTTTCTTTAATTGAAGATTACAGATGCTACCCTTTTCATCGAATTTTGTATAGAAGAAATTTTGGCTGTGGTTATGGGGCTTATAATTTAATTTCCCTTACGAGTTTGATCCAGGTATTAGAGCACTGTGTAGGAAAATGTCAATGGGTACATGTATTTGGAGGTCACTTTTACTGTTGATTTATGTCTTCCTTATTCATACCACTTATATTGACATATTTATTCTGAAATGTTACGTTCCTTCTTCTGGCTTGGTTAGTTGAGTAAGCCCTAATAGATTAATTGTAGTAAATGTAAACTAAAGTTACAATTTAGTTTTAAGGTGCCATAAATTCCAATTGTATCACATTTACATATCTTAAGAAAGGAAAATTGAGCGTGAGTGACACTGCATGCAACAAACGTCCTTTTCAATTTGATTTGTCCTATTGTTCATTTATATTTAAACACATGCAATTAAGTCTGCTTTATAGTTTATACACGTAATAACACAAAGGGAAATTCACCTTGTAGGAACATGAACCTTTCCTCACTTGCTTTCTTTATCTTATTCTCTTTGTTCCTTGTGCATTGTTATCGCATTACTCCAAGGCCTACGTCACATACATTACACTACTTTACACTTAACATGGAACATTAGAAACGATGAACAACTGATCTTTATTGGTATATAAGCACATTAAAGTGTACATGCTGTGTTCCAAGGCTATTTACCCGTAAAGTCATAACTAGTCCTATTATATTGTAATTAGAATAATCATGTTCTCTACTTACTTGCATAAATAAATACAACAGCACAAAGTGAAACTTAACCTAGTTTTATAATTTAATTGCTCCTGTTACGTAACGAAACATGTCGACCTTCATCTCTATGATGGAGCAACGTCGAGTCGACTATAAAAGGTGTACCGTGAAGTAGACAGTGATTTATTACTGATATGAAACGAGATTTTATAACATTTTTGGAATCAATGGACAAGTTAATGAAAAATTCTTGGAGATGGTGTCCGTTTGAAGTTCTGTCCTATCGTAAAAATGTCTCTATTAATTTAAAATGGAATTAGAAACGAAGCAAATTACCACCGGGTGTGCATTTTGCTAGGGGCATAGGGACTGTATAGACCAGTAAGTCTCTAATGTAAGATAATGCAAAGAAATGTGACTAAACGTATTTGGATAGGTTGCTCACTTAATTTTCCCTCTCCTGGATATACAAATGTAGGGCATGGTGAAAGTACAAGCATATGTAATGCATGTAGCGTATACGCGTCTTTAATAGCTTTCTCCAACTTGTCGTAGTATAATGGGATTAATGTAACGTACGTGCTACGTCCTAGTATTCCTTCCAATAGTAAATATATAACGAGTACATACATACGTAAGTTGTTGGAAACGGTGTGCAAAGCTGCTTATTGGCTGGCAGTGACGTCTCTGATGGCGTGCTTATGATAATCAAGGGAGACGGGTAAAAGAACAAGGACAATCGCGCATGCAGCTACTATCTGTCTCATTTCTATCTCCAAAACTACTTTACTATCACTAACTTTACCCAACTATCTAAAAGTTTCTATTGTCTACATATCTTTCCACATTTTACAAACTCACAATACCCATACTACTAACTATATCCATTCCTTTAAATTACATTTTATAATGTATACTCTACTTACCATATAAATGTCAATACACTTAGCATGCACATGTTCACACACTACCTGGCCTATATCACTGTTAGAACTTATACCAATCCGATTTTACTAGCCATATAGATTCCACAGAGATATCAACAGAATGGAAATTACCACAATATAATCGTTATCAACTGTAGTAATTCTGAATTGCTATGATAAATGTAAACTGTCTCACAGAATTGAAATTGGCAACTCTAAAAACAAAAGATTATAAACCATACGTGGTAGCCTACGAATTTAGAACCGACAGATTAAAAGTAGGTACTATTATGAATAAACTATAAATTACAGCAAATATTACATCAAAATGTGATAATGTGTATTTCACTATTGCACTATAGAAGCAGTAAAAGCCTTCTGTAAGTTGAAGGTGTTGTTTTACATAGTATTTCGTCATTTTAGTGTTCGTTTTTTTAAAACCCATGCGAGGACACATGAAACTCATTTTCAGGAATTTTTTTAATAGTGAGATTAGAATTTGGCCTATTTGTGTTTACTAGTATTTGATTTTTATAATCATAAACTGCTATGGTGTAATTCACAAAACGCAGTCAGAGATGGATGGAATCTAGTTATGAAAACTGTTCTCATAGAAGTGTAGTGCGCTACAAATATTTATTATTGTGGCGAATCGAAAGGAATCGCAGTACAATATCTAGAAAGCAAGCAGAACAAGTTTCTAGCTTAGGAAGTTGAAATTGCAAGTACACAAAGCAGAAGCCCCCGAAATTCCTAATGTGGCGAGCACAGAATTGATGTAGGTAATGTAGGTAATATTAAATATGGAGATGAATGGCATTCCTTGCTCTACTTCTATTTTACCTTTTGCCCTGTTCAAGTAGCTTTTTGCCTCGTTTACCAACTCAGAGATCTGTGCTTCTGCCTACATTCACATCATAGTTATTTGATAGACGGGAGAAAATTTATCATCGTTTGTCAGATGAAATTATGAAGAAAAATCGCATCAAAGGGAACGGAGAGGCTAATCAAAACATAGCTAAGAGCTCCTGAAAACAGAATCCGGGCTACAGATAGTCTGTGAATTGGTTGCATACTCAAGTGGATCTGGATGACTGAACACTCTACTTAATATTAGAATATTGGAACCTGTATAAATAGCATAGACACAATAACGAGTTGGGCTAACAGGAAAATCATTTTCAGATTCTTGAAGCCCATTAAATCTTGTTGCTTGTGACATGAGTCGAGACAAGAAGTCTTCATTGATGAAAAGATACGTACATTACTTACTTCAAATTCTATTGCGGCTGTGTCATATGAATGATACCTTCATAATAAAAGAGCGAGGGAAAAACACAATTGCCAGACTAATGAGAATTTCCACATTTATATTGGAGTCTTCCTCCATTATCAGTTTCAGGGCCTGAATAGAATCCTCTGTTGTATAACAATAATATCTGCCATAGTGTCTAACATATATTAACAAAATAGAATATCTTCTGTCTTACAAGATTTACAGGGCTGGCATGAGCAGTTATCAATGCATCTACCCTTATTACTATAAAGTATTAACTATTTCGTCTAAATTACAATTAAAAGGTGATGTGTTTCTAAATATCAATTCAATCAAATAATTAACATTTATATTGGAGTCTTCCTCCATTATCAGTTTCAGGGCCTGAATAGAATCCTCTGTTGTATAACAATAATATCTGCCATAGTGTCTTAGATATATTAACAAAATAGAATGTTGTGTGTCTTACGACAAGATTTTCAGAGCTGCCAGAGACAGGGATAATAAACATCTACCCTTATTAGAAAAGTATTATAACTATTTCGTCTAAATTATGATTAAAAGGTGATGTGTTTCAAAATATCAATTCAATCAAATAATTAAACATTCTCAAAAACAATTTTCAACACACGCTATTATGCATGACTCTAGCATTGTTTCTATTTTGGAATGTAAAGAGTAATCTCCAATTCGCTGAATGCTACATATGTGTAATGAATGTACTAACAATATTAGGAACACAATCAATCCCTACCTACGTCATCTTTTGGAGGTAAGCCTCTCGGAATTTATTTCTGTATACACATGTGAATATGAACTGGAAATCCTTGGTGTTAGTTGACTTGGATTGAGGACTGCGGGGATCCTCGCATGATTTTATTACTTATGACTTGACAAAATGCATGATGCACAGTTATCATTGGGCTTGGTTGTTAGATATAAGTGTAACTATAGTGGGTTTCAAGTTTAATTAATAAAATTCTTTGCTGCTTGGCAGTAGCATAGGGTATAATATTGTGATTGTTATGTTTCAATTGAAAATGAGCATGTTGACGAGAAGAGATAAAGGGGCTACATAAGCCTCAGCCGTTGGGCTAAGTCTCTGCTTGTGTAATGGAAGTTGTATTTACGTGATTACGTGTTGTATTTGGGTATAGCTAATGGTAATTGATTGTAGTTCTTAGTTGGAGAGCAGAAACACAACAAACACTAAATGTATCGTGTCAAGAAAAGCCTCTTGTCTTGTTTATCTATCATTATTTTCCTCTTTATTATTTTCGGACTAAGGCTTTGCAGAGAAGTTGTTGAATAGCCAGCTTATGTTCAAGTTTAGTCAACTTTCGTACCTACCTACAGACTGATATAGCACTCATTCCGAATAAAAGCTTCACTTCGTGTAAGCATGGTGTTATGTTAGTCAAAGTCATTAATGTGTACTATTTACCATGATAGCAGTGTGTTATTATCCTACATTAGACAAAAGCACGTCCGTAGTTAACGGCTTTAACAACAGACTACTTCACTAACTTAACGTGCATGCATACTGAATCCAAAACTAATTAATCTCGTCAAGAATCCACAACACAATTAGTACTGAGCATTACGGAATTCATTTTCTCTATAAATTCCCGTCTAAAAACCATATTATAACTATTTTACACTCTATCTCTATTATTATTATTGCCGATTACTACAGACACTATACTGTCTCTTCATTGTTATTACTTATGGATATACCTTCCAGCCCCCTTCAACTTAATTAACTACCTTTTTGTCTGATTTTGGCAAGATGGAAACTCAACTGCTATCAAAACGAAAACTATATTATTCGCTATTCCTAAAATGTTCTCTGAAAAGAAATTAAACTGCAACAGATGTAGGCAAGAATTGGTTTGTATACCAAGATCCAAGGTCGTAAAGTCCAAAAAAAGTAAATAAAACGCCCATAACTTTTGACTCAGATAAGCCGTACCATTGACGTGTATCGAAGTTGCTTTAGGACGTGTTCAGATTTTTAATGAGCTATTTCACGACTTTCTATGACGTAAAGAACTAAAGTTACCCGTTTCCTCAGACAGGGGATGAGTTCGATTACAACCATTTTTAAAAATATTGCATAAGAACCTGCCCTCTTTCGAGTGAGCTATTTCACAACTTTCTATGACCTATACAACTGAAGTTTCTCACTTCTCAAGACAAGGAATGTGTTCGGTTATAAAAATTTTAAAAACTCGTTCGTTTCGTTGACCTCAAGTTTATGATCCGAAGATAGAATTCAAAAATGTTATTCCTGTCAAAAGTTTCATGGACTCGGATAGACAGGCAGAATGACAGCGCGCTTACATAAAGGAAATGACTTAATCACTTAATAATGAACAGATCAACAAAAACTAGTCACTTATTCCCAGCCTCTTTTTCTTAGTTATTCCCTATTAATAAAATTACTAATTAGGTGCTACTGCATCCAAAACCAGTTTTCTCATTTAGAGCTGTTAAAAATCTGATTTTCCTAACCATTGTGTATACTTGAGAAATATAATCATGGCGTAGCGTATATAGTTATTAACATGGGAAATCATTTTAATGAACAGGCAGACTATGCGATAGTTTTATATTCACCCTTTTGGGATAGGTCCAGGTTATAAAACTTACCTCAAAACTAATTCAACCAATTTATTGAAAATACAGTCTAGCCAGTTCAGCACAAACAGTTTAATAAAGAACAGTGCATCTGTTCAAATATATTTACGTAAATATAGAAAGTTTCTTTTAAAAATCTACCGATCCTAAGCTACAAAAATGTGGAAATTGGAAGAAATCTGTTTTTGTCTGTTTGTCTCTGTATATCTTGTCATCATTGCAACCAAATTGTAACACTGTATCTACATCCTTTAGGCTTACTGTAGATTACAGATGTAATTTTTACCAAAACGAGGTAATTTCTATCAAGATTGTTACTATAGACTTTTAGGTATGCAGTTAATCTTTATTTTTGCATTAGCCAAGACGTAAAATTTTCCTCATTTTCAGCGAAGGCGGAAGAAAGTTGATATTTTTATCCAATATTACTGTTATCTTTCTTTCATGACCATGCTGCGGTATTTCGTGGGTATTTTTCGGGTACACAACGGATAATTTACTGCACAGACCTCTCATCGTGCTTCGTGAAATAGTGCACATTATGAAAGAAATTTATAAAATGTGTCGACATTTCCACTCGCTAAATAAGTAGCTAGGTGTACTTAAAACTTAAGTGAAGAATACCATTGAAACTATCTCTAAGTCCGTGAACAGACCACGAATATACTATTCCACAGTAATACTATTATTACACAGAAGTAGGTGTTTGTACATTGGTTTAACTTAAGATGACATTAAAATATGAGAGCAAGATCAGTGAGACAGTAGTATATGGAGATGAGGTTGGACTAGTCACGTTGTTACTCAAATTAAGTAAATGTGTACAGTGTTGAGATGCCAGGAAGAAAAAGTTTTATGAAAACTCTTAAAGTCATTGTGTTCTGTAGTTTTAGCGGATGCCAGAGTAATTGCCAGCAGGGATTAGGTATTGCATTTAATTTCTCTTGTAGAAGCAGGAAAGAAATTAGCATTAGGACAAGGAAAATATTGTCCTTTGAGAAGGTATGTATTAGCCGTGATATTAGTTCCGCTTTATGACTAAGTTTATTTCTGGTGATTATTCTGAAATTTCGTTAGGTTAGGGTTAAATTGAAGAGAAAGCATTTTATGTTGCAGGTACTTGCAAAAGATGTTATTTGGTTCGTACTGAAATGGAATGCTATCACTTGTGCACATTGGAAATGGTGTTATGTGTATTGCAAATTGCGTCATAGTCATAAACGTTCTAGGCTTCCAATTAGCAATACAATGAAATGCAATCTACCTATGGCTTACTTAACTTCAGAGTTCAGTAGTCCTACATTGGAATTGTACGTACATGGCGGAATATCCATTGCAATTTTCCTTTCCATAGTCTGCTAATGTGTATTTCTTGGAATATAATGTAAATTCTCTATTATGAAATGAAATGCAGCGCTCATTAAGCTTAGTGTCGTAGTTGGCAGTTTAGCGTCCAACCTCAACTACTATTTCGTAATTTTGCATTGGCAAACACCATTAGTGTCATCAAGAGGGATTCTGTTTGCAATTCTGATTGCTTGTGAATGAAGTGAAATGAAGTATTTACGTGCACACAACGCAAAACTACTTTCTATGTATTTGCTCTATCTGCTCCGATTTCGACTCCCCAGCCAATACAGAAACACATCACCGTTTGGTAGAAGTATTGACGACCCAAGTTGCATAAATGAATACCATGGCTCGGCCTTGCCTCAAATGCATAGGCCATACATATTTAAATACCAAAAACTTGTGCAGAGTGCACAAGTATCTGAAAGAATAATTTAAAGTCAAAGTAAGAAGTCGGACTGCTCTAACGGAGTGGGATGCATTCAGGGCAATAAGTACTACTGTGAATGCTGCTCACAGAGTCACTCTTACTGCTATCATCTGCCATTCCATCTATACTTGCTTTAAGGTCTATTTTATTCCTGAGAGAAGATTGCTCCAGTTTACTTGGTCGGACTACTACCATTGTACACACACACAGGGCACTCACTCAACTATATAGGTGCTTGATATAGTGGCATAAACATTCGCTAAGGGAGCAAATGTCATTCTTATGTCCATACTGTCTATTTACATCTATTTCCTACCCATCCTTTAATGTACCATATATACTAAGAAAGATACAAAATACTAAAACGAATATCCAGTTTTGTGTCGCTAATAACGAATGATAGCATATTTTTACTATTATTCCTCGCATAATAAAATTATACGTGCATTCTAAAATATTTTATCTTCAAACAGATCGAACTTCCAAACATCTAAATTTTGTTACTTATGGAATAAGTTTAGATTGATGAGAGTAGTGGTGCTAAAATCGACATTTTGGGCTTTTATGATACGAATAGCATAGCATTGTATTAATGCTGAAATAATGCAATCTCTTTAGCACATCTCTACTGAGTAGTAATTACTACTAATAAAGATACAAAATACTAACGAATATCCAGTTTGTGTCGCTAATAACGAATAATAGCCTATTTTTACTATTATTCCTAGCATAATAAAATTATACGTGCATTCTAAAATTGTATTTCTGCAAATAGATCCAGTATGCACAAGCAAGTCTGAAGTTTGCTATTGAATAAATCTAGATTGATGGGGAGGTTCTAAAATTGACATTTTGTGCTCTTATGATACAAATAGCATTAGCATTCCATTCCGAATTGGTAATGTCACTAGCACATCTCTACCGAGTAGTATTGTGATTCCAATGGTTACATTTGCAGACCTTAAGTACGTAATAATATTTTCATTGGTGCCAATTGGAAAGTTAAGGGAAGACACTACTTTACAGAACAATTACAATAAAATGTGTTATTACATATTTTATTATTTAGGTATGGACATGGGTTGGTTTAACACAATACGTTGTCCTGGTCTGAGAAATGACGATAGTAAATCACGGAATCTAATGAATAGTGTATAATTTAGCTAGATTGTATTTTTAGTAGATAGTAAAGACAAAATAGACTGTGTGTTGTGTGAGTATTGGAATTTGAGTCTAGAAGGAGATGAGGTGTGGAGGATAGAATGAGAGAATGATGTGTCTATGTTGGTGGCAAGGGAGCATTGGAAGCAGAAGTTGATCAGTGATTGTCTGAGAATGAAAATGGTAGGTTGCATTAGTCGTTTAGGTAGTCAGGAGAGCTGAGTGAGCAAATTTATGAGAATGGCAATTGGGGGGATGCCCACCTCCACGGATAATGCTTAGTTTTAGTTTGTCTGGTAAAATGTAAAGTATAAAAGTGCAGTGTCGTTTGGCATGGCATCCTTTTTGGTTTCACCTATCCCTAAGTGAGTATACATATGTCCTGAGACTGTTCCTTGACTTGGCATGGCATCCTCCTAATCGCCAGAGTACAGATAGCCTACGGAATTTGGTCTTGGCTGAGCCAGGACTAGAAAAAGTCAAAGTGTAGCAGGCAGACGTTGGAATGCTTAGCCAAGCCGTGTCTGTAGGAAAACTCTGGTTCTTATCTGCTGTGAATTGAGAACTGAAAGACATGTATCTGTAGATACTTAGTTGGTTATCGGAGTATAGAAGCATAAATAGTGTAGTGTCTGCATGAAAAAGTGAGACTCCCTTACCTACATACTTTGTACATTTATCTATCTAACAAAAATACATAAGTATCGTTCCTTTATAGAAATCCGTTTTCTTGAAAGCCACCAGAAGGAGTGTGCACAGAGCGAGCCAAAGACATTACTCAACCAGTCTCTCTCTTTTCTACATGGATAGATAGCCACATTCTTAGAAAGCAAGTAAACGACCATTCCCCACCAAAGAGAATCTTCGTCTGAACTTGACTCATCTACTTACTACCCTATTTTGTGTAGACTCCACTATTTACTATGTACCGCTCTTCCTCCTCTCCCAGCTAATCCAATGTTATGTGTCTAATGCTCCTCAACCAAGTTAAGTTTATGTCTACCCACCAGAACAGAATGCATACGGACAGAGACACTTTAATGTATAGCATAAGGTAAAGTAGACTCAAGTCCAAACTCTATCTGGCTATGCTTTTCCTTTCTCTCTGCTCGACCAGAGCTTAAGATACTTACTTAAGTGAGAGAGGGTTGTACAGAGAGGCAACGCATAACTATCTCCATACGCTAAAGGGAGACGGCCAAAATATGGGAATTATTTCTTTCTCCAGTCGAGATCCTTTCCCTTGGCTCCAACATCCACTCTTTAGTTATCTTAAGTAAAGTTTAGTTACCAAGCTTGATTTGGTCTGTCCGTCAGCTCCTTTTATCATTTATGAGGTTTACAATACAACATATGCTAGCAGAAACTCTACAGCGACACATTTTTCTATCGTGGAATCTTCGCACTTGGACAAATCCTACGCTTTCCTTTCAAATGCTATCGCGATGAAAACATTTTAAGTACTTATTATAACACAGCATATGTTACTAGCACATGAGATTGCAGAATTCTGCTCTAATCAGTTTGACTGACGCTATGTTGCAGTATTTTCTGGAATAAATATCATTTAATTTTAGCCGAAGACCAATTTACAATTTACTTAAGGTCATCATACATTATTTTCACGAAAATAAATACATGCTAAACTCGCTCTTGACAATCATTTTTGCAATTACGCGAAAGCAGGTATTGTGACTCCGGGTTTTACAAAATGCATTGCATACAGTTGATAGTTAAGAGATGCATATTTTTTATTAGGTTTTAAAATAGGCAAAACCCTGACCCATCCCATCGCAACTGTATGCATTTTGGAGAACCCACACTTCTATCTGTAAATAGAATTCGAAGTTTAATATTTTCCATGATATTGATTTTGGTGGGGATTCAAGTGTATAAGATACAAAAATAGAAATGATTTAGTGAATACAGAGTTCATAGCTTTCCCAAAGTTATTCTAAGCAAATGTGAATTGTCCATTGGCTGAATAGTAAATGTCCATATTGAGACTAGTAAAATGCGTCTTTTATGGGCTGCACGTTGGAATGCTGTATAAGAGTTTTATCTATCTGTAAATTTTTCAGTTAAAGTTTTTGTGCTCATAAAAGTTAAATTACGTATTTATTTGATTTTATTGAGGCCTTTAGTCATGGGATTTGAGAGAGGAGGAGGATGTGTCTGGATAACTTTTTTGTGAAAATGTATAAGACTATAAATTGGGGTCTGACATCAATATTATACGTGATTTCGCTGAAATGACGAACATCTGTTCTGTTTTGATTGTATGTACATGGGATACTATTAGTAGTGTGTGGGTTGGGAGAACGGCCGGAGGTTTTGGTCAGCTTTGGACGAGGAGCTTTAGCACACTTGGAGTTTATTAGTGTAGCTGGAAAGCATAAATGAGCAACGGGCTGAGACGAAACGGTGGGAACGTGCGGGAGAGGAAAAATACATAGAACTGAATTGAAGTGGTCTCATTCATTGCACTAGGGGAAAGAAAAGGGGAAATTCTCAGTTGATTTGTTCTTGTGAGAAGGAGGGAAACTAGCCACACGTAGAAAGAGATTTTGGAGTTAGAATTGACTCTGCGATTACCTAGGTGTAGCTTTCACATCGAAATGTGAATAAATGTCTTTGCTCCGGTCATTCTTGCTGGTACTAATGCATTACCCTCTCGACTAGTGCCACAGTGCATAGAATGGAAACGAGTTGGCGTCCGCATTTTCCTAAGTAGATTTACTAATCCGGAATTCCAAATATTATACCTTTCATTAAAGTATGTACATACACGATGGCAGTGTTAATGCGATATAGTAATAATGTATAACCTATCTGAAGTTACAAAAAGGCAGAAATAGCTGTCCCTCTATAGGAACCCCGACCAAAGTGTATATAGTAGCATTAGTGCATGCAGTGTGAAAAGGAAAGCAAAGAAAGTGATATCGATCCAGGATCCAGTTCGAAGTTCAGCTCACTCTACTCGAGTTTAGTTTATTTCAGTAATACTATGCTAAACACACGGAAGTTTCCTTTGGCTTCCGTACTATCCTCATCCTATTCATACGTACATAATAAAAGCAATGTTAGTAGCAAAGTATCGTAATTGTGTATATGTAGGTACTAACTGAGTACGAATAGATATAAGAGATACTCAGATGGTATACTATGGGAAAAAGAGTTGTTGAAAGGAAAGGGCAAATTGCACTAATCTTAAGGCTAAGGATGCACGTAACATTTATTGTAGTACAAGAGAAAGTAACACACTTACATACAGATGCGGAGTATAAATATACCTCGTGACATGTACTAAGCATTTACTTCCTCACCCAACACATACATACACTATACGTCTTTATATTCTCTATATACATATATATTCATCCCAGCTAATAATATGTTCTGTACAACTGTCTACATCTTCTTTGTTCCCGTACTTACAGGACTGTCTGTGTGTTTTCTCAAGATTAGGATATATACATGTAAAGCAACATCAGATAGCAGTTTTCATTTGTTCAACCTGCGTGTACTATTTCCTATGAGATGGAAGGAAATTGCTATGCACCTCATCGCTTATTTTGCCCGATCCATCTTTCTCATGTGTAGTTACCGAAGGTAGGAGAAAGTACACATCGCATGCCTTTATTTGTATGTAAGGAAGGAAAGAGTTTTTGACTGTCCTTTCATTTGTGAGTATAGTTGTTGGGATAGAATGTAGTCGAGTGTATATGTATGTACAAGAGAGATAGTGTTTTCCGTTGTGTGTTCCTCTGGGCATCAATTCCACTCATCAACTCATTTCATACAATGAAAATTTGGACAAGTTCTTTTCTGATCTCGGTGGTCCTTGTTGGTTTGGCTTGACGTGTCTTGGTTTGCGTTTCCCTGTCGAGTCTCTTTCCTCCATTCTCCTTATATTTACTTGAGCAGTCACATACTCCTTATTTCTTTTCCTCGCCATTCGAGTCAACTCAGTTCAGTTGGGAAAGGCTTAGTTGCATATACAAGTGTACATGTACAGATACTCCAGTTTTTCAAGTCAGTCCTTTAAGTTCATCCCTAGCTATATGCCTACAGTAGTCGAGTGTGCTACACATAGATTCTCGTTTTGACTATCTCATCGTTAGCTTTTTCCGTGTTCCTACTACTATTATTCTGTATGATGTGATGTGAAGAAGGGGTCTTGCCGTCTTGCAATGCGCCAACTCAATTTCATGCGGACCTTGCCTCAGCCTTCCCTTCTCTGTGAACTGAACTGAACTGAACACTCTCTAACAATACTACTACATAGCACAGTCTCTTCAGAATTTCTCAACGAAAACTCTTGCACTCTATCTACTATGTACTTAGCCAATATAATTTATATGCTTATACCACACATATGATATAATGCACATATAATATCTACAATAGTTTCTATTACTTGTAAATATAAGTAACTATGTATTTATCTTTATATGCACCCGTGTAAGTAGTTTAGAGAACAAACAGCAACGATGCAAAAGAATCTAAATATCCCTATATCCTAGATGCATACCTATATTACTTGTTTTATTATTACAAAAAGATAGAAAGTATTTATATATAAGATGGAGAAAGTGGGGACTGTTATGTATGTCATATGCATAGTCCTACTGGAGTGAGTAGGTATGTTTGAGAGAGGAGACGAGGAAAGGCCATGGAATGCCATGCCGATGCCGAAGGAAAGGAAACCACGCCACGTAAAGTCATACAGTCTCAAACTGTGTGAATTCGGTAGCTTTCCCTTGCCCTTAGCCGAATTTCTCCCGTCCGTCCAAGTGGTGCTCTAAAACTGAAACACACATAGTCCTCCTCCTTCCGTGCACTCTTTCGATTCAGTCTTCAATATTTTCTGAGCCGAGTCAGTTCACATTTCTCTCTCTCTCTGATTTTCATCTCTGGATTGGAGTATCCTCTCTTCTCTCTTTCGACTCTCCTGACTTGAGTGAAAGTTCGGAAAAGTTTGTTCTTCGTTGTTGTTCCGAGTACAAGAACCTTCCTTCTCATTCATCTAGTTCCTCCGAAGGTTAGAAATACTATTACTAATACTCACAAAAAGGAGACTACCTCCTCCCAGACACCATTTCTTATCGTAATTGCACTTCCAACTCCTCATTTCAGATATTCATCATCCTAATAGTGTAATAAATACAACACTTTCTATTCATCATTCTTCTCGGTCTACAGACCGTTGCATACTATCACGTTTAAGCCCACCACATAAATGACTAACACTCGGGAAACACGGGATCCACTGTGTAATCCCATTTCATTGTTCTAAACTCCCCAACTGAATTGAAATTAACCTGAGCGGAAGTGCTCAATACACAAACTAACTTTTCAACTTTCACCGTCATTCTTAAATTACTATTGAAGAAAAGAGAAATTATCACAGCTTTCCCCACTTTCTCCTTTTTCATTTCTAACACAAATATTTATGTTCCTCCTCCTTTGATCCAGTGTTTACAAATATTTCTTATTTATATTCGATATCTTATCCCGGACCATTATATGTATACATTTTATATTCTGCCATTAGTATTTTGCTTACCTATGTATGTAGCCCGTGTAATTTACAATGCCTTTCCCTTGTCGTCTATTTCTCTTTCTCTCTCCAAGTTGTTAGATGTTGGCACCAAGCTGGGACGACCTATATATCCTCTCTATACATATAATCTCTGAAGGGTTCCTATGAAATAGGCTTGTCCATTACATTACGTAGGTAGATATAACTACCTATATACTTCTAGCTCCGTTAGTCGTTTTAGTCTTTGTACTTACTTACGTTACATAATATGAAAGCCTTGCCAAAAAATCTTTAGACAGAACTAAGAGAAAGTGCTGAGACGAACCCCTGGTTAGCTTTGGCTTCCTTTCCTTGTACTTTAGGTACGTTGTACTCCTTCTGTTGGCTTTTTCAGTTTCTTATGTATATTCTGGCCCATGTTATTTCTCCATGCATGGTATGTACTATCTGTACTGCTCTGTAATGTGGCCTGGTCTGGTTTGCTCTCCGTCGGTATTTCACGGCATACTATACATACTTTTAGTATCTCCGACATACTTGAATGTACCTATGTACTCTCTGTATGTAAGTATCGTAGTATGTACACGTAGGTGGTCTTCCCGGGGACTGGGCTTACTTTCCTACTTTCACATTCTACTCAACTACTACCTTCTACTCTCAAAATACCTATATATGGCACAGGGAAATAGAGAAGAGACAGTTTTGAAGTGAAGTGTAATCTAATGCAATCCTACGTTTACGTTACATTGCATTGCATTATATTACATTAGATTACATTATGGAGGCAGAACAGAACAACTAAAACAACCTAGACAGTCCAACCAAACCAAGAGAGCTAAAATCACCCACACCACGTACAAAATTTACTAAACTGCACAAACCTTCCATACAGTTTAAACTCTTTGGGAAATGTGGTTTCGTTTCGCTACAGTTTCCTAGCATCTCCCAAAATGATAAAGACTTCGGTACTGCACAGTCTCGAGACACATTACAATAGCAGTACAAATCTGCATAGGCACTTATGACTTTAACGTACTATACCTGCTTATGTACGTGAGACTTTACATAATAAAATTTATTATGACCCCTATTAGGGGAACTACCACTTTAACCACACTGTGAATGTATCTATCCGCTATCCATCTGCACGCTCTTTATTACGCAGAAAGAATACCAACATTAAAAACTATGTAGAAACTTGAGAAATATTGTTTCTCTACGCTACGGCATATTAAATGCTTTTAAGCACATAACAGAGGCAATCCCATGAATATTCTATCCATTTAACTTGCTATGCACTACCAGGGTGGATTTTATTCGCGTGATTTACTGTTTACACTATCTAGTTAGTAAAAGCATTCAAGAATTCATATTTTCGGTTTAAATTCTTGCTGCAGAATTAAAACGACATTATTATAGCAAAAAATAGAAAAAAGTTTGGGTATATTTCAACAATGGGAGAAAGCATTCTTAAAGAATCTATGTTGTTAGATGACACAATGGTTGAACATATGTGAAAGGATGGGAATAATTTTTTTGTTGCCTGCCCGATTTTGTTGAATTGGGAAGAGTAAAAGTCGATTTAGCTGTGACGCAAAGGAAATAGCAAATAGGAGGTCCAGAAGACAATAAAGAGGAAGTGAAGAGTGAAGTGAGTCTATTTGGCAGTTACTTTGGGCTGTGTGGTTGAATTTGAGAGTGGAAGTTTATATGGGAGTCGCATGTCGTACGTTATGTTCGGCTTACTAATTTCGACATCTAAACATGATCAAGAAAGGACAGAACAGGACATCTTCTCAATGGAGCGCGAATCCTTTAGAATTCCTTTGGCCTGTCTTGACTTTTGTAGTCGTTCATTCTAATCCCTTTCTTCTTTGTGTCAATACCTACTTGGTTGCTACTCTGTTGGGTCCGTTAACTTTGGACTTTCTTCCTAGTTATTAGATATCATATCATATCTCTTCAAGTACTAAATAGTCTCCGGAGAAATCGCCAGCACATACATAAGTTAGTCCTGTCAGTTCTCCACTACACTACAATCTGCTACAAAAGAAAATCTTTCTTCCGCCTACAAACTCTATAATTTGTGGCGTTCCCAGCTTCATTTTCACCATCCCAGCACGATGCATTGATAGACTAAGCTTCAGTGCTTTTTCAATGGAAATGCAATCTAGTACGAGATGGATTGGAAGATATGTACAATCGTATATGTTTCCACGCTATATACCTTCCTCTTTCTACCTCTTTTTACAACTATGGAAGATGTTATCATTGCTGAACTCAACTGAAATTCTTTTTTAGGCTGACTGAGTGAGTCGAGACTCACTTGGCTAGTCTTGACTTCCCTTCACTGAATATGATGCTTGGTTTACTCTACTTTTCAGCTTGTTCTTTCAATCTGCTATACACTTATAGTACAGGGATAGATAAATACTTTGATGAAAAAGGAAAGAGTTCCGACTTCCCGACTTCGTATCACTATAGTACATTAAAGATATTACCTATCCACTCTTTTCGTATTCCTATGTGCCAAATATCTCTTAACGTTTCGTTTGTTTCCTTACAATGGCAACTCAGCTCTTCATTTTTCCAATCTGAAACTATTGCACGTACTATCTGTGTACGTATCTTTACTATTAAAATATAAATGCACTTTAGACTTTTTTCAATGAAGAAACTCTATAGAGACATTTTTCCTCAGATCCTCTCAAAGAATAACTATGTGCATGTATATTTATAAGGATATAAAAAATGTGCACATAGTCGAGGGAACCTAATGATATCTCACCTTCATAAAGTTACAATGTAGTACTGCCAAGAAAAATGATGTCTATACGGGTAATACCTTTCAGCCGAATTGCTCTACGTCTTCTGGCTCCTATAGTAGGTAGTAGGCAAAATGACGTCCAACCTGATTTCATGTGATTCCCTTATCACAATGCATATCAGCTCAACTATTCATTTTCTTCTCGCTGTTTGTTCACTTTATACCTTCTTCCCGGCTTTCTCTAATAGACTTTCCTTTTCTTCATTTGCATCGATGTGGAGTGACTTGAGCCTTGTTCATGTAGAAGCATTGTTCAAATTGTCAGACAAAAGACTCCTATAAAACCACCTATCTCCACTTTTTGGCGATTTGTACCTCTATAAACCAATGTGGGATATTGCACTTCTTTATAGCTTCCTAATCTACTGTAGCAAATATCGAAAATACCTATGTAGTGCTAAAGAATCTGTACCCATTAAACCTTCGAACGTGTTCTTTTAAATTGCTACATGTAAAAGGCTAGGAAATGCTCGGACTCGACGTATTTCCACATTCAATCCAGAACAAAGGCCCAATCAACATTTCTCCAATCTACCTTTAAAGTGACATTGCATATTATTATTTTACCCATTATTGATTGCAATTTGCATTGAATGCCCGATTTAATTTCCACATCCTGCATAAACTATAAACCTAGCATGTTCAACTTCCCTTTGACCAAATTGCTTTCTACAAAGGTATTCGCTCAAGGGATAAAAATACCGCAAACATTGCTTATTGCTCTCCTGAATTCGACCTCTCCTCGCTTTTATTCTTTTATGGACAATCCATAGAATTGTGACTCTATGCCCAGATTTATTTCTGTCTTTATACCAGATAACCATCCGGCAAATACGTCATTCCAACTTGCACGTTCTGAATACTCTTTTCAATGAATCCCGAGTTCTGAAAGAGATTCTCTATTATCTAGAGCAAATATTCCCAGGTCAAAATGGCTCGTCAGGCTAATTCACTGATGCTGACATAATTACTATACACTGCAAGTGAATCCTATTATGCAGTCACTTTTCTACTTTCATCTTGTTCAATCTTTGAGCTTTCTCCCAGCCCTCATTTTATTTACAGACTTTTTGACCCAACTTATGCATCACTACTCATGCAACTAAAGAGTAAACGTTTTAGTTGTGTCTACTATTTTGTTTGAGCATATTTCGCTAGAAATACTAAATATTACAAAGATAGTTCTGACAGATGCCACAAATCATATAGCAAAAGACAACAAACTTTGTTGTAAAGGACCTTTGATCTAATAACTTATAATATTATTATTTTGTGTGTTCCCTGACATTGTCAATACAAGTATGTTATTCTGACAGAAAGTAGAAATCTAAATATTTATCACATCATACGATATGAATCTTTGGATCTGAACATCTCATACGCTTAGATGGAGTTGTTTGTACAGATGATAGAGAACAAATAGAAATGGAAGTTAATTAACTATTGAAGAGCTGCGCCTAATGCACCGTCAGGAAACTATACCAATTACAGTTGCAGTTCCAAACAGACAGATATTCCATTAGGCGATATAACTTACTGCTCCGAGGGAACATGTTTCTGCTACTGTAGTTTAAGATAATGACATTCGACTCGAAACAGTCTGCCTTTATAATACATTAGTTACACTCACAACAATTGGCCTTTTCGTAGGATTCTATGTCACTTCCATGGGTTTCCTATTTTCGTTAAATATAAAACATATTGCTCTTCCTGCAATAGAAGACATAGGGGAAGTGAGACAATTAAAAGTATTAAGTTGTTCACTGTTGCAAATATATCGTGGCTATACACACTAGAATCTGACAACATGGATTTGGCCTAGTTGGATTGGATTAGAAGGAAATGGAGTGCCGGCTGCGGTAGGTGGAAGTTGAGTTCCATAGCTACCTACGTAGGTTTTATATTTTCTTGATTAAATCCAAAGTTAAACTAACCCAGAGGCAGCAAATGGGAATGAAATTACAGCTTTCTCTTCAGGAGAAAGCGAAAGGTAGATAAAATTATTTGCATAGGCGTGGACTGAAGTGCACACGATTTCGAGAAATGAAGATAATGCATTGTGAGTAACAGTCAATCTTGCATATGCTCCAACAATGACTACATATGGGTCGTAGTTTATAATGCATGAACTTTATATTATGTGGTGTACCTATGCAAGCATTAATTTACATTATCCACTACACAATAATAGGACTATTACACTAGCCAGACTGTTCATATCAATGGAAATCGCTTATAAGAGCTACGTGCTACATTATACCAAAAGTAAATACAGGCTTGGATTTCTATTTTAATTCAGTACCAGACTTTCGGATTAATAATGCAGATACGTGATACATATACTTACTTACGCGTGCATTTACAATGGCACGATAAAACACAATCACTGTGCTTTTACATTCCGTTTCTGCATGACGGGTTAGTCTAAATGATATAACTCTGCAAGGGAAATCCAGTTTCGTGGAATGTCTACCTTTATACTAATTGCTTTCATTTACTTACTTTCACCTGATATTTTAGACTACGAGAAATGGCATATTACTGTGTCTATACAGACCCAAATAACCCACACGGAGAGATAATATATTACCTAAATGGATTACTCGAAATGGAATTCATTATCATAATGTACACATTGTATACAATTAGAGATAGTGACATTTACATATTATAGTCTCAGCATGGCAGGTTCTTAATACTCAAGTACATTTGTAATTGTAACCGTGTGTTGGTTCTAATGAAGTTATAACACGGATAGCAGGTACACAAATAGTATCTGTGCTATTAAAATACTAATGTGGATGATACGTTTATTTTGACAGGTAACCTAAATTTCGACTTCTCGTTAGACGATCCAGACGTAGAAGCGGCAGCCACAAAAATCCAAGCTGCTTTCAGAGGTCACAAGACTAGGAAAGATATAAAAAAGAAAAAGATGGCCCAAGAAGAAGAAGTCATTGATATTGATTTGAATGATCCAGGTAAGTAAAGAAGTTCGATTTCTGCATTTCTCGTCTGTCTCGAGGCGTGCTCTAAGAAATTTTATTTCATCAGGGCTGCAAAGGTAATTTAATAAGGAAACGATAATTCGGAAAGACACTCTTTGTCACATGTTTAAATCCAACGTTGACTCGTCATGCTTTTTTATTTCTCCAAGTCATATTTATCCATGTCAACTGACAGCTTTTCCCACGACATGGCATGACGTGACTTGGGTTTTACTTTTACTCTACTAACTCTACTAACACTAACATTCAAGCTATCTAAGTAAATTCTAGACAGCATGCACTGACTTGCTTTGACAATTCTATATTCTCTGTGTATAACTGTAGTAGATGTATAGAAGCTTGACTGTACCTCATTCGTATGCATTTATTTAAATACCTGTGTGTGTCTATATGCCTGTGTATGTTGTACCTTTCCTTTTGTCACTCCCAGTGTCATTATAGCAGTAGTTTATTTTCCTCCGTCTTAATATTTCATGGACTTCGGGCCGTCAGAAAAGTCTCATCTTATTCTTTCCTGAAATAATGCTCAAGAACTTTTTGACTTTTCTCCGAGTCAACATACAATGCCTATATTTGTATATAGTTCTCTGTGTTAGTTTATATATTATTGCTGTGCTGTGTTCTCTGTCTCTTTTAATCTTACGTTTGAATTCAATATACTGTTTTTGTTATCAATACTACTAAATAATGCATGTAGACTGTGTTTAATATACTAACAATAGTTATAGTTATACTAACATTTATTTGTCTTTATACTAACAATAGTGGTAAGGGAGGAATTATGAGTATGACGAATCTGTAGTTGATTCCATAAAACCCGAACTTTGTATGTAAGACAGCGAAGGAGCTTTGGTTTTTTTGGAATGTCGTGACAACTCACATATACATAGTTGATGGTATGCTTGAGTTGGCTTAACTTGTCTGTCCAATGTCGTTATGATCATTAATCAATTCGCTCGAGCTGTTCCAAGTCTTTTTCCTCTTGAACAGACCTGTTATTTTACGTCTATCAATGGCCTACTACCACATCATTATATTCTAGTCATTCTTCGACATGTAGGCACTTTCATCCAATTTAGTAACGTTCAGACTAATTTTTTATTCATAACAGAATCTGAAAACCCTTTCTGTGGAAATTACTTACTTACTATATACTACATTACCTTCCACTGTGTTTTCTATTGACACAAACGTAGAATTGTTGAGAAATGCCATAGGACTACGTAATGCGTGGAAGAATTTAAGTGAAACACTTTATTTAGGACGGAGAACCATAAGTAGTAGCTATAGCCTAGTTAGATTATGTCTACGATTTACAGCAGCCGTCCTAGGATGTACTGCCTACAGCAGTTTATTTCATACTACTCCCGTAAAAACTCCCACAAGCATTATTACTTTAATTGAGGCAATGAATTGTTTAAATCTATTGTTCTGTTTGTTTACTCCGTCTAAAGCTCCTTACGTTTGTTTTGTTCTGTGGGCAGAAACCGCACTTACCTACATTAACTCACTACCATTCGGTAAAACTTGGCTCAAAGGCAGTACATCCCATCTATGTCTTCAATTAAGATGAAATATTGACCAGAATTAAGATTCTAGCCCGCTAAAGTTTATGTACTCATTCTAGCTAGGCTTTCACTAGAAACTATACTCTTGTGCGTCTATTGATCACATAATCGTTTTTTAGTTTAAATTACATGTAGCCATAGTATAATTCACACACTATAAACTATAGAGAGTGTATTATTTTCAACTTAAGTCGGGTATTGCTTTAAGTTTGAAACTGTCTTATCCTTTAGCATCACATAATAATGGGTCTGCTGAGTAGCATAGTAGCAAAAGTTTAGAAAGTGAAGACATAATTGTATCTGGTATATAGAAAGTTGAGCGTTAAGTAGTACTGAGTAGTAGGGATATAAGTACAGGAGTGTAAGTAGGTTTGTTTACTTAGTTGTGACTTTGGTGGGTGAAACATTTGAGTGTATAGCGAGAGAGACGGATGAGTACTCAGGTTACATAGAGTTCGCCGAGCTTCTTCACCTTGTGTAAATAGCAATCTACTGAACATGTCTATGTATTCCTTATGTTTGTTACAGAGGTGGGTCATGCTGCAACCAAAATTCAAGCATCTTTCCGTGGTCACAAGGCAAGGAAGGAAGCAAAGAAGCAGAAAGACGAAAGTGAGCTTAGTGAGGAGCTCGAAAAGCTGAAAACAAACAAAGAAGTGAGTTGAGTAT
Organism: Tomocerus maximus; assembly: GCA_019776445.1. Lineage (NCBI taxonomy): Eukaryota > Metazoa > Arthropoda > Collembola > Entomobryomorpha > Tomoceridae > Tomocerus > Tomocerus maximus. Next base: position 29,168 of record JABASH010000176.1, on the reverse strand, counting down.
CATTTGAGTACTCTTTACTTACTCTATTAGTCGAGTCGAGTTCGACAATATCATACCCAACGTGTGTACTACCATGTCATGGTTTATATGGTACAAAGACTTGAAAACATATCACTACCGACTTTCTCCACACAAATTCATGTCCAACTTTCTTTTGCCTTTCACCTTCAATGCATATTGTATAACATCCGTTTTTTCACTTCTTCTAGACCATCCTATTTCTATCCACTTATTCATTCCCGACTCCAAGTTCACTATTCTCTGTCGGTCTTTCGTCTCTGGTAAACTAAAAGTGTTGTGTGGTCCCTACGGCGTTCCGAACAGCTCGCCCTCGTTTTCCTACTTTCTTCTGCGTCTGTTAACTATCTCTCTCTACCAAATAAATATATCTGTACAATTGATATAAAACTGGATATAACAATAACCTCAGCTTTCATGATTTTCGCACAGAAAAATCATTTTTCGTCGTGCTTTCGTTCGTCTAGTTTGTCGTATCGACTTTTCCTCCAAATCTTCAGTGCAGCTGGTAAATTGTTAGTTAACCTAAGTAAGTGACGTATATATCCTTTAGGTCCTCAAGAATTTATGCTGTAGCATTACATTTTCTTCACAACCCACGTAACTCTCTTCTACAACCTTTTTCACTTTATTTCTAACACATTCCATTAGGCCAAATTCTTTTCGTAGAATTATCTTTTCTCTTTTCATAGGTATCTAACATAAATTGTACCTTGCTCCAAAAACAACAAAAAGCATTTCCAATCAAGTGGTTTTACTTTCCCTTCGAACATTAAAGCTCAACTTCCACTTTAAAAGGAATGCAATATGCAATCAAAGACTCCCAATCAAACCACTACTTAGTTAGCTACCCTATAAATGTGACATTCTTATTCCACATGTGATAGGAGTGTAGATATATAAGAAATGATCTTTGAGTCACCACTCAACTATTTGTCGCTTGTGATGAAAAGGAATAGGCTGTCAGTTAGCGAATGTAAAACCATAGTGGAAGGAATAGGATGTGATGGAACTCACGTTACATTTCACGAATCCAAGATCAGCTTTTCGAGAAATGTTTTGCACAACGTATGTATGTAGAAATGTGCAGGCGAGGCAGACAGTTCTCTCACTTCACTAAAATATAATAATGTTAGCGAATCCAACGTGCTTTCTTCCGAGAAGAAGAATTTCTTATTGCTATATGCAGTCATACTAGCATTGTTATATACTATAATAATATAATTCCCTCATTCCCTCTCTTTCAATTCAGTCTTACTCTCTCATCTTTTATATGACTCCAGTTCTCCTCTTCATATAGTAAAACCACCACGTAAAACGATTGCGGTTTTCTAGATGCCAACCACCTTGTTATTCTATTCATTTTATCCAATTTAGCAGACCAGGCAAGAAATGGCAAAGACAGAATAGCCACTCTTTCTTATTTCCCCAGATGTTATCTTATTTCCGAAAGAAAATTCATCACTACACTTTGCATAGGCGACGCACATTTCACTGCAATTGCCTAACAAAAGCTGGAAATAAAGTATTCCCGACTTTTTAACATACAAATAAACTAACTAGAGATTTAGACACGGTCATTGGGACTTTCAAAACGGGAAAAAATACAATGTAAATACTAATGCTGAAATTTTTATCTAGTCAAATAAGGAATTCAATCCAAAATAATGTTGATGCACTCAGTTTTCAATCAAATGTGATCATCAATGTACCTCGCTGTTCTCCATGTTGCATAATATTGTTTTATTCTGATGTGAAAGAATGAAATATCAATACTATCAATGGTTTACGTGGTATTTGCCCTTTTTATTTGTTGAAACTGGGTATATATAGAATGCAATTTCATAGATTTTCTTTTTCCATCTCAGCATAGACTGGAGGAATTTCATTTACAAGTGCACAGACCAAAACATATTCGGCTCAAATTGCTATTACAATTGGTCATTACGAACTATGTTTCCCTTAAGTTTCTCATCATTGCCGATAAACCGTCGAGGTATCAGTAGGAATCGTCACCGCTTTCAGTGAAGAAGGTGGCGACTTTGGCTACATACCCAACTTGATGCACGAATTTTTAAGTAATTTCTTGTACTTATCACGCATTGTAAAGTAAATATATTTATGCATTTTAGATCCCAAAACCCTTAGAAATAAATAAAAATGGGGAAATGATAGAGTTACAAGAATACATTACTATATGAGCGGAAACAGCTATTTTGTCATATATTTGTCATCAGATTATGTATTTCTAGCAAGAAAGTGCTGTTAGAGTTTCCCAGAATATATTTTAGTGAACGAAGTGATATTAGATAATGTATAATTAAGCAAGTGTTGTATGTAGATGGTCTTAAGCTTTATTAATGTAACGATTAGTTGTGCAGGAAAATGTATGTTAGGTTTGCATAGCAAAGCAATTGACTTAATTATTGCAATTTGAAATGTAGAGTGTGCTACATAGTTGCGAATGGGGAATGAGAAGAAAATGAGAATTTCCGAGTGGTCCAATGTACAATTAAATGAGGAATATAGAATGCTACTTAGTGCAAGTAGGTTAGTATTGATTAGACGGGAAAAAGAATTTGGAGTAGTGGAGCAGAGCAGAAGATGGTTAAGTAACATGCAAGATGATCCTGTAGCCTTGAATAGTAATGGTAGAATGTAGTATTAAGGAAGTGGCTGTCTCTTCCTCATATTATTTACTGTAGGAGAATGGAAATGCAGGCAATTGCATTGAGTAGGCGAATATACATATCACTAGATTTTTTAGATAGAGCCGAGCACTCAATTGAATCAGACAGGAAGAATGCCAAAGTAGACTCTATTCTTGTTATTAGATAATGTAATGTAGCATAGAAAATTTTTACCTAACTCAGAGGATTTTGCAATTGCTGAAGCAGCCGAGAAGGATATAAAAGGAGTAATCTAGGAATAGGTACCATTCTATTTAAGAAAGCATGCAGTAGTTTCTGTAATATTATATGGAGAACATAAAATAATATTCTAATAGTTATACTACGTAAGTACACTACTATGCTACAGTTTACATTTGCAAGTAATTTTGCGAGATTAGAGAATGAGATATGGTTGGAATTTTTTCCAATTCTTTCGTCTGGTTAATTTGAGAATGAAAAAAGTTTTCCTTGTGTGAGCTGTTTTTGAAAGTAGGAAGAATTTTTGATTATGGTGGTAGAGAGAGAGAGGATTTTTGTCGTTTTGGGTAGGAAATTGGCGGAGGGAAGAGAGTATTCGGAAAGGGAAGTTAAGATTGAATGAGTGCCATAGAATGTAGTACAAAACAAGGAGAGGACGGAAGGCCGTGACCAACATAGACGAAACGAAAGCATTTATGTATTTTATGAACGCAGCGTACGTCATCAACAAACTAACTCTGTGTACGATTTTCTCTTTCGCTTTCTCCTCGAGTTCTTTATTTTGGCTCAGGACTCTGTATATCCAGTGGTGATGATTTGAGTTTGTCCTGTGGGTATACATATAATGTGTCTGTGTCTATGTGCTTTACTTATGTTGAAAGTTAAATCATAAGAAAAGAAAGGACAAGTTAAGTAAAGGGAGAGGAAGGTTTGGAGAACTAACCTAATAAACAAGAAGAACTCGACTCAGACTGAAATTTTTAGAGTCTGTTTAAGAGTCTCGAGAGCTGGTGGTTGTACATTGTAGTGGAATGACATTATGGGGTGGTTAAATCCGGAATGTAGACATATATCCGCGAGTAGTTTAAGTTCTCAAGTTGTTTTCTACTTAGCATGACAATAAGTCAAATTGAGAAGAGTGACTCTAGCTATAGTAGATATAATATATTTTGATATTTTGTCTGTCTATGTGTGATTTGACTTGACGAAGGATGCGGAAGAGCTGGACATAGATTTGACCGACCCGGAATTAAACAAAGCAGCTACTAAAATTCAAGCGCAATTTCGGGGTCATACGGTAAGAAAGCCTGTGAAAGACGAAGATGGCGAAGGGAAAGAAGATGCTAAGGAATAATATGGAACAGATCTCCTTAGCACTATAGCGTCTGCAACAACGTCAGCCTCTGCCTCACCATTAACTAACATAACACCAAAAAACAATTAATACTAAACTAAAACTACATGATACATAAATACATACATCAGCCATAACAGCCACAGAATAATTATTATACATAAATAGAACTAAGTAAATACATTACATTAATTAATATTGATACATTAGATACATAGAGAGATATAGGACATTTCTTCTACTTACAACAACTTTCCACCACTACTTAACTTAATTACTCACCTACTCCAACCTACATACAATCACCACTGATCTACTACTACTACAATTTAACATTCCACTTCCCCCTTCGGTCTGTCACTTATACTATAACACTAAACACGCAATAATATTCAGGCAGTACAACAACAATGCATACATTCCTATAATTATATTGTTAATCATATTTTATTGACTAACGTACTAAGATACCCTCTTCTTCCTCTCATTTCCAATTCAAGCCAAGATTCACCAGTATTTTTCGTATTTCATTAATATCTCAAATAGGTCTATTTAGCTCCCTCCACATACTATAGATAGTATATTGTATATAAATTTTATCTCTCTATAGTGCATTTAACAAATTGAATCAAAGGGATCACCTTTCAGTTTAGTCTGTAATAAGAATGGAAAATCAATAGGCAGGTTTTCAACGGGAGGGCCATCCAATCCATTCACAAGGAATTGGGTCAAAATCTCATGATTAAACTGAAACTACTGAAAGTAGTAGGCCATAATCAACTCTAATAACCAGGAAGAAAGTAAATCTGCGACGCCCACGCCTTGACTTTATCAAATAAAGTAAACCGTACATATTTACTTAACTTTATCTACTGACTATGCATACATACGTATCTCCTACTAACTTATATACAAATACAGATCAATATTACGTCTGCTACTAGCCACACTTATTACAAGCTGACAAGACAAGTATACGTTATTGTATGTAACTACGTTACCATTACTATTATTGCGTGTGTATCTGGAGCGGCCGACTTTATCATTCCAAGGTACGCAATATGTTACTATATTACACACAATACTATTTGCTAGTGTAATATTTGCTACTTCCATCACTCTCCAACGAAATACTCGCTACTTTCTACTTGAAAAGTTAGGATAGAAAAGTTGTCTTGTAAGTGGGGTAGTAATGACATGTACTTACGCTACGATCACTGTTTGTACGACCATTAATGCGAATCAATGCCCATCGTACAATAACTAATGTTTTCTATTGCAAGAATCTCTTTCTATACTCTTACTTACTTATGTATACACCGAAAGCCAAATGGAGAAATCAGTGCAAAGAAAACTTCACGGGGAAATCTAAGTAATTCGGGAAATCAAAGCAGGCTCGTTAACAACTCCAAGTTTGTACACAGTTCTGTATCATGTTTTTTTGTTATTTTATGTTAACGTTGGGAAATGTCAATTAGGATCTATTGTTATTCAGTCTGGGACAGAATATTACTATCGAGTCAAGGAGCGGAGTTCCTTCCACCGAGATATTCACTCCAGTGGATTAACAGTATAATCTACGAGTATTTATAGTAACTGACAGGAATTTCTTATAGTCCAGACTTTATGACTGGAAACACGATTGCCTATTGGCAGGCTACTGATTTGAGTGAAAATACTTTTTCCACGCGGAGCAAGAAGGGGAGGAAGTTTAAGCCGACATTTCTCATTATCATTCAATACATGTTTGGCTCTGCTTTGCAATGCATTGCATCACAATTTAGTTAGAATACATTAAGTAAGCAGTGCCATGAACCATGACAATGAGATTGTAGCACAATGCTGCTTCATATACTAGATGTACAAGTACAAGAAACGGAACTGTGAGATCAAGGCATTCTTTTTCTACGATTATAAGTATTACTATATTACGCTAAACTTTCTTTACACCTAGTAGGTACTGATATACAGTTCTATAGAGACATCTGTATGTGAACTACTCTATATAGGAATTCAGTTGCATTTTGCATACGAAAGCATTCTTAAATAATTGCAAAGAATTTGTGATTAGATTGCAGTGAGGATTGGAATCGGACGTTATTCTGTGAAGTGAAAATTAAGAGTCTATACTGTTAATTGCTAAAGTGCAGCTTAAACCTTGTTGAGCATAGGATAAGAGTGTGGCGATGAATAATTCTGTGCTGTGCATCACTATTTAATTTGGTGCTGAAAGCAATTGTAATTAATTTTCGAAAGCAATCTGTCTTTTAATGCATTCTAATGAAACTGAGTTGCATCTATATTTCATTTCATTATGTTGTGTGTTCAGAGAATTGGAAAGTGCAATTGCTTTGGTTATTTACGTAAGAAAGAAGCAGGAACCTGAGTGAGCAAGCCACACCCAACACAAAGTAATTGTAATCCAAGTCAACAATGAAATTGCATTATGACTGTTGGGCATTTATTTCAAAGCTACACAGGAGGATAGAGAGTGCAGTACTGAAGTTGTAATTTAGAATGTGTCTGAGAGCAATAGAGATTTTACGAGTCCTGCGGTTCTGCACACTAGTGATACATCAGTGGGTATGGAAGGTCGTTTTTGGAATGGAAGAATGGAGTTACAAGGTAATTCCTCGTCCGTTTTTAGCAGATTTTGAAGGAGTGAAGAGGAAGGATGGAGTTGGTAAGATACATTAGGAAAGTGTTAGTAAAATAAAGTGTGTTGGATAAGGGTCTGACTAACGACAGAGTTTTGTGTGCTGAATCTGACTCCTGTGGGCAAAGTGAGTAAAATGAGAGCTAAACTGATGAGCTGAAGTCTGAAGTGAAGTTGGGCTTGAACTTAAGTTGATCTTAAATTCAAGTGGGTTGACTTGGCTTAGATACATATCAGTACTTGCATGTCTTCTGGGTGACTGGGTAAGTAAGAAAAAGTGGGGGAAATAAGACAGGACGGAAAAGAGGAACAATCTATAGTGCCATGTTTGTTAGAGTAATAGGCAAGATAAGCAGCTTATTACTTAACCGAACTAAAGAAGGAAAGCTTCTGTGCCCAAGGAACAAAGAAACGGGCGAGAAAACAAAAAATTCTTGGCATAGCATAAAATTCTGTGTCTTTATTTCTAGGTTGCAATCGATAGCATTAAAAGAACGAGTTGTAGCTACCCCTAAATTGCACTGGGACATCTTTTATCTAAGTCTAGTTCTAAGGCAACTTTCTTTTCAAGTAAAACTAGTAGAAGTATCTGAAAGATATCTATTAACTAATAGTTGGTAACCCAGTAGTACTATGGATTTAGTAGTGTAACTGAAGTACATACAACGACGTATACATTCAGTTGGCACTACACAAACAGTCATAAGTGGTGATACTTGCACAAACAGAAAAACACAGATATTTGTGTAACTCGTGCATTTGGAACAAAAAGATCCACCCGGCCAAAGTAAACTAAAATGAAGATTACTATACTACATAGAATGACTACTATGTGTTTAAGGAAATGCTCTGCATGTGCGCGAATACTTATATGTACAATGAAATAAGCATTTACATTGCATTTGTCTCTCTGTGGAGAAACTGTACACAAATAGCAATACACAAATAAAGTACACATCTGACTCATATGTAGGTATTACTAGACAGGTATTATAACAGAGGTAAGTTAAAGGAAGGAAAGAATATGTAAAGGTCACACTTTATGAAAATTATATATACTTAGCATGTACATCATGTATACGTATGTATGAATAGACTGTATATGTCAGAGCCAAACAGTCTAATCAGTCAATAGTCCTCTGGCTAGCCAAACAGAACTAGCTTTGGTTTCTGTCTGGCTGATTGGACTGTTTGGCTCGGACATATATACTTTAGGTAAAGTAAAGTAAAATATGGGTGGGTTGGGCTGGGCTAGTGGCAGCATGCAATCGAGAACTAAATAAACAAAGAAATGAAAATATCAGAGTAAATGTGAAGGTATGACACACATTGAGTTGAATTGTATGTGTTTAGATTACGTAACTTTGACCAGGCCAGGAGAGTAGACTTGCTTCGGTTTCGTGAGTCTCAATCTACGAAATTTGAAATGAAGGGAAAATGCGTGCCTCAAGTTTTATTTGGATGGACGAGTGTATCTGTATGTGTCTACTGTAGAAGTGCACTTAAGTGAAACTTTTATTAGTCCGTCGTTGTTTCAACTTCACTCTCTGGCATGGCAGACAAGACAAACCTTTGAAATATTTACATAGTACACACATACAAATATCTACACACGAAACCCCTACATGCATACATACTCTGAATACATACCTCCAAAACCTGAACATACAGACTCTGTATTCTAGGTTCCGTACATATTTTGAGTCTGGATTTGATATCTGTCTGTATGTATAAGTCTATTGAATGTGACCTGACCTCTTGCTAGTCCCACTCTGCACCCAAACAATTCTAGTATCGTAGCAAAATAATATGGAAGATTACACACGATCTACTAATATCTTACAATACAAACAATGGAATGTAAAAGTAGAATAGTACAGTGCAGTGCTATCAAATTCTTGTGAGTTACCTAATGTAAGTATGATGTGGGTACAAAAGTCGATTATTTATAATTATTTCAACTCCCTGGTCTTTGTTTGGAATCTGGAACCTTTCGAGCATACATAATGGATGTGTTGAATTAATTTTATATCGTATTCTACAGACTGATGGTTATGTACTATGTATAAAGATGTAGGGATGCATGAAAAATAACTTAGCAAGTAACGATACACAAGGCAAGAGTTTGCCACACTTACTTGACTTAATTAATATTTTGTCTCACCTTGACCATCTTGCCTTGGCTTGGTTGTGCTGTCATGTCAGCCAATGCAATGTCAACATTCTAATTAGTATAATCATTACACATAAAGCTCGACTGCTTTCTTTCGTCAAGCATAAATTGTGCGTACGAAAGGAAACGAAAGACGACTGGACTGGCTAACAATAAGAAAGCTAATATTTCAATGGAAAACTATTCATTTCATTCCTTTATGTAATAACTACTTAAGTATCTTATTCTCTGCATGACACACATAATTACTGACCCTTCAGTTCACAATTGTGTTCATGACATGCAAGCAATCCGCATTAATTATTCAATATTGGAAATTCTAACGATATGGGAAAGTATATAGCTACATCAGTATAGTAGTTATCTTATGTAGTGCAAATCCAATACTAATCTATGCAAATTTTATCAGGCACACCTTTTTCTTTGTATTCACATCAATTAACACATCATTACTTTATTCTAGTACATATTTACCTATCTGTTGTATCTATTTGCAGTTTTCCTGTTCAATATACAATGAGATGGAATGTATCAGTACATAGTGCATAATAATTATGTCGAACCATTGGCATGTAATGTCTTCTACTAATATCTTGTATCGAGAGCTGTAAATGAGCAACTTGATTCGAACACTTAAATATTATTGACCCAAAGGAAATTGAAGCTGTGTTAGGCATTAGAAATTAAACTGTTCGCTTCCAATTACCCCTTTAGTATGTTTCTGGTATGTAAATATATAAATTACAATATTATAAGCTGCTATACCCTGGTAATGTGCTATGCTAAAGATATTTTATTTTATATGTACTAGATACGCTAAGATATGATATAATTTTACAGGTTTTTGAGTTTTGGAATGTAAATCGTGTCATGTAATGTCTATTTGATCAAGTTTTCTCGTGTCACTCAATTATTTCAGAGATGGCAAGTACACAGCTGAAAAGTTACTGACAATGGCCACAATGGACATGAGAAGTGCTGAAAGATTTTGTGATTTTGACTTCTTTGTTGTAATTGGGTGAGAGAGGATGCAATGGTGTGTAACAATCAACTATGACAGACTTGCCTTCCGGATAAGCTAGAATAAAGTGAGAGAATCGATGCTAATTTGATGTTTAAATGTTTCCTAATAGAATATTGTTTGTTGATTGCTGATTGTATTTGTGTATTTTTGTGTGATTTGTAGGTGCATAGGGCTAGTTAACATGAATGCATCCATAAGTATTGTGTGTACTACATAATGTTACTTAACTGTGTATGTATAAGGTAGCGTAAGTCGTGTACCTAGTACTAACTACCCACTATCTATACTTAAACTGCTTACTACTATCATCTAACTTCTAAGCTACTATCTACTGTAACTACAGATACTTATCTTACTACTTGAGCATTGGTAGTGGAAACTTTATGATTCTATTATATATAGTGAGCAATAAACTTTTCTTCCAAAGTTCCTCTCTGAAATCACCTTCATCTTTTTTCGTGTGTGTGTGTGTCTGAGTATACACTGTGTGAGTAGCAAGTACCTAGGTGAGTCACGTATTATAAATCTCTTTTTCTTTTAGCATTTCGCAAAAGTATTCAAGCCGGAGCACTCTCCTCACCCGCACCGCCCTTTTTTCTTACGAATTACACTATTCCATATTACGTGAGTGTAAAGAGGCACTTAATGCATACCGCAAGAATATTTGATGGAGAACTAGAACCAACATGACTTATTTAAGCCCCTCAGCGAGAGACTTTTCCGTTGTTGAGCCCATGAAAGTATTCGGGTGGAATACCTTATTGTCCTCCATGAAAAGAAAGGCATGGGTCCATGAAAGGAAAACGGAGTTGAATTAAGTGCAATGTACTTCTAATGGGAAAAAGCGGTTTTCCGACTAATTACAGATGGGGCACAGATTCATCGAGAATTTATACGTTTATTCGTCAGTATTAAAGTTATCTAGAAGGAGGTACAAATCTACAAATAGAGCACAGCCGGAGAAAGAGTGCAAGTGGAGCTAATCGTAACTGCCTAACAATAAGGCACCAACTATCTTTAATGGGTATAGTAGACAATCCTTACAATATTAAGTATGTAGCCTACCCGGGTAGAGTACGGCCATTAATTAATTCTGTAATGGGATAAAATGCCACTCTTTCTCTTTTTCTTTGACTCTGGGAATTGTAATGTAACGAGTGAAAGAATCTGGAGAAAGCAGACCACGGATCTTCTATCCAGTCAACTTCATACCCCATAGAAAAATGTGAAGTGATTCATTTCACAGTCTTGATACAAAAAGTTAGAATCCTCCTATATCTAATCTATATAGACCATCTTGGGTTTAGATTCTATAGCATATTACACGCTGCAAGAAATGCTTACATAGCACATGAGCCTACATGCACCCCTCTACTGAAGTATATAGCAGTATAAAAAATACAGGCACAGATCTGAGTCTGATGATAGTTTCAGTTTCCAGGTGGAAACGAAACATGACAGTACTGAATGGCAAATGGAAAAGGGAAAGCAAATGGCGGAGAAAGTAGTAGTTGGTGAAGAAAGGCTTTAATAATAACCAAGACAGAAAATACTTGGTGGAGATAGGGAAACTTGAAGCGACTGCCCCAACTACACACCAAGAATATAAATACCTACATAACATATCACGACTATGGAGGTGTGCTTCAATGATCCTAATGTATACCTACTTATATATACACTGCACTACAAACTTCCTCACCCGCAACCGTACTAACTACTTATATATTGAAGATAGGAAAAAATCAATCGTATTGCATAGCATACCGGATACTGTAGAATGGGATTCGAACGGATAGAATATGACAGGCTTGGCTGACTGTGGCTTCTGTCTCCCGTTTCGTTGCACAAGCTAGGTTTTTACAGAGACACACCAAAATGCAATAAAATGAGATGAAATACATACAATGAAATGGGATACCATTTTCTCTTTCCCACTCCGAGGACAGATACAAACGGATTGTATGTAGACACAAGAAATAGGCCGAGATGAGAAACAACAACAAAAATCTGCGAGTGGAAGGGGGAGATACAGCTTTGTTTAGAAAGACGCTCAATTCTGAATGGAAACTACTTACCTAAACCCACAAGACCCTTTTCAAATGAATAATAAGATATTGCCTCAAAAGAAAGTATGCTGTTGCTGACTCTTAAGGAATTGGGGCACTAATCTAGCGCGTCACACACAATGAGCGATTGTACTTTCTCTGGCCGTCTTGCAACAAAACAAACAAACACCGAAAGGTTACTCGCAACTTGTAGTATTCACCATTGCACTAAGTAACTATTAATGACCTCAAATTTTCTGCCTTGCTTTAGTATATAAAAATCCTATGAGAGACAGCTTGAGCGATCACAACTGACGTAAATGAACTGACAACCATTCTCCATTCTTGGTCAACTAATTTGACAAACCAGACGTAGAATAGTACAATGCTTACGGATTACTTCCTCCAACTCAAGAGTAACCAACTAAATAAATTCTACCTACCTACTCCAAAACTTTTCTTCTCGACTAAACTTCACTCTTACTTACATCAGTCTGCACTGCCATTACTTGCTTATTCATTACTTATCTACTGCCCTAGGCATTACAACAATCCTATAGATTACCGCATCACGGAACATCAACTTCAGATATCTTACGCCAACCATTTTACAGTTAAACCCCCAAAATCCTATATTAAAACTATTACATTATTGCAAACTCCATCTTGATGAAATAAAATTCCTCGCAAGAGGACAATTAAAAGATGAAAGACAGAAATTACAACTCGAATGTAATTTTATAACATACCTATAGTTAGAATCAGTAACTAATGCATATTATACTATACATATATTATAATGCATACTAATGCTAAATAATATTATATTATGACTAATCCATATTGCTGTTATTATCTTATAAATTTGCATACAGGAGCCTGATAAGTTTGCAAGGATCGTCTCCGATATCTTCTCATTTGGGAAACGGCATCCGCGAACTGGCTACATCTACCCATTCAGTCAATTCAGCAGTTTCAATATTCATGGAATGTGATTCTACCATGCAACTCTGCAGAACGACACACAGTGTCACAGGGACTTAATCCAATTTCATTCTCTGGTCAATGATGCAAATTCTAAGTTCCATTCCAATTTCATTTCCCATCATCAACCTCCTTGGTAAAACTACTAATTTCCCAAACTTTTATGATAATTGGTTCTGAAGACGCACTTATTTTTGATTGGCCAAATAAGTTAATGCTGTATTAATAAATGTAGGTGGTACATTGTTCCAATTCTCTAAATGTAAAATCAGGTCAATAGGAAAATAGAGGTATTACTACTTGGAGGATACATCTAGTGTGCATGTTAGTGAGTGTCTATCTACGTCATAGTTCATTATAATTGTATTATCTGCAGAAAGGGAGATAATTTGTTTATATTTTAATTAACTAATTTGGTGACTACTAATTGACTAGTGAGTTAAAGGGTGTGAGTGTGGTGCTCTAATTTATTAGTCATTTGTAGTGTAACTTTAAATTTATAAAGAGTGTCCCATAAATTGAGACCAGGAAATTAGCAAACACACGTTATGTACCTATTCTGCGTATAGTATTCAGGAGTCTGTACCTGTGTCTAAATTGTGAGTATTATTACGTTATCTGCATTGCCATATACATTTAGGGATAGGACACAGTGGGAGAGTAATAGGGAAAATGCTTAAAATATTACGACAGAATAAGGGCACATAGTAGAGTTGGAAATGGATAAAATGACCTACTCTATCATGCATAGAAGGAGCGTGTGACTACTTGGCTACTGATATTGTGAAATATTAGCAGTCTGCAAATATTCACTATCGGTCCCTATCATAACTCTCTGACAGGGTAACTAGTGCTCAGATAGAATATTTACTCTGGCCTCGCCTATTTCTTCTGCCTTATCAAATATTTATTTAGTGTGACTACCTTTAACTTATAAATGTCACATTCGAGTAATTTACTGTTCTCTAGTGTTTTATCTAAACTTCTAATACCCGAAAATGATATAATAATGTGTGTGTGTCCATGTCTATATTTAGTCAATCAAACACGCCTCACTTCCTACTTAGTAGCTAAAAGTAGCAACCTACAAATACCTTCACATACTATGCAATGTGAAGGAATAGTACAAGATACCCAAACGGAGTTACTTCTAGCTACCTACTTAAGATATGATGTTTGACTGCACTATTAATAATGCAAGTTAACTAATTAATTCACCACCAGGTTTAGCCTACAAGAATTTAATTTCTGTTTTTCTTCCGTGAATCATTACGAGTTTCATTCATTGTAAAATATTGAGGGAGTTGTAAATCTAAGTTAGTTATGTTCCTTAACTAACTATCTAAGAATAACAAACTTTCCCTAAAAATCCACTAGGTATACGTTCAATTAATAAAATTCAACCAGTTCTTAGCCTTTAATTAATGAATGCCTCACGGTTGCACATAGAGCTACCTCTGAACTTTTCCAATTTCTCTTTGATGAATTATTCATGGGGGAAGATACCCTCGCTTGTCTTTTTATGCTTTCTATTTAACTCTTCCTTTTCTTCAAACAAAAATACAGTGTGCAGAGAAATAATGCCTTTTTAAATTAAAACTACCTTTAAACTCCATCATATATCACTACCACCACTAAGATACTTGCTCTGCATATTCAAATACAATTTAAAGACCTTCCACATTCAGCGTTTGACATTCACCTCCACAATTTCCTGATTCAATTACATTGCTCAACTAGTACTCTTTATCAACAACAAAGATACTTTCATTAATTAAAATCGCTAAGTCGTATTAAACGTTTCTTGTTCCAATTACATAGGATCTGCACTATCTAAAATTATTCTTTAACATTGTTAGCCAAAATGTAGTAGAAATAACTGCATTGGATTAATTTTAGGTACAACTGTACAAGAATTTATCTTCGTATATATATTACCACATTGCTTTAGTTTAGGTAGCCTCCGTAGGATAGATAGTTAAGTGTAGATGTACCTTCTGGTAGTACATTGGAAAATACGAAGATATAAGTCGAGGGTTTTGTAGTATAAAGGTTTAAAGTCCAGAGCATGTGGGACGAGATATAAAAGGTGACTTAGCAGATTTATAGGCCCCTTGGAGAAGGTTTACATATTGCAAAGCTTGTTGGTGATGTGTTGGTTTGATTTACGATGGTATTAAGATTACTATGCAGATCAAAGAAATAACATTCATACGATTACTGAGTTACTTTAAGAGCAAGTGCAAAATGGGTCTACAGCTAGAAAGAATTCTTGTTTGTTTCTTCTGGTTTTGGGGTGTTAGTCCTGATTAGTATGTAGTATATCTGAATTGTCTACCCATTTCAGGTAAAAGATCTTCGCTACACAATAATTAAGAAAGTTAGAGATAGTACTTACACTTAAGTTTATCTTTAACCAATTAAAAGTAAAGATTATTTTGTTTAATTATAGGCAGCACATGTAAATGATGTTTTAGTGCAAGGTAAGGCACTTGTGTCGTATATAATTGCAAATGATGAAATGATGTAATTGCTAATCTGAGACCTTTAATAAACTATGCAGAACTACTAAAATGTTATAAATCTTTATAACGTAACGTTTATTGTGCATGAATGTCGAATAAAAGGAGTCCAGTGCATGTGGATGGAGCTTGAGCTTTGATTTGGCAAGAAAGGAGATGCAAATGTAAAGCAATCTATGACTATAGTTATGGCTCCTCGTTTATTTCCTTTTTAAGGGGTATTTCACATCGAACACTGCCAGTCATCAAATGGGTATTAGCAGGTAAACGAGGTAATTAAGTCGACGTACGATAAATGGGAAGCCAAAGTATAACGAGGTTAAAGTTTTATGTAGCACTGCATTTGTTCCTAAGATCACTAAATTCCGTCTCACATCCACTCTTTCCATTCTGTGCGGTAAAATCTTTTTCTACTCGGACAACTTCCTATGTTCCTATATTTAACTATCCGTACTAAATACTGCATACTCCCAGCTGAAAGAAAATTCTTATAAAGTTAACTACTTACTATTTTCACGTAACATCAACTGGTAGTAGTAACTATTAATACAATTTTCTTATAACCTAAGAAAATCCTTGTGCTAAGGTACCTATGTCGAAGGCCACACGCAACATCCGGCTCTTTGCCTACTAACTTTGGTTCGGGTGTCAGCAGAATCATGGCTTTTGCTTTAAACTGTAAAAATCTTGAAATTTTGTGTTACCTATTCCCACAAAACACTTTATGAAATGAAGGTGAGAAAAACGCCGTAAAATCATGCATTAATAACACCCATAAATTCTATTCTATACAATTCCAGATATTTTCGTCTTCTATGAATTTGTGTATTTATTTCAAATTGAAATATAAAATTCTTTCCCATCTGCAAATTGATTTGTCCTTCTTAAATAAGACACCATCTGTCATTGCCACTGTTATGAATTTTGAGGATAGTGGATAGGCAGTTCCAGATTTACTACAGTTGTTAAAGCCTATAGCGTAAAATGCCTGATGCTCTGATAGTTGTACTGGCCTAGCACATATATAGTTGAGTAATATGTAAGGACATGGGACGATATCTCTAATGCAAGCTAAAATGAATGACTACTATATAGGAACATTTGGAATGAAATTGCCATTGTCGATTGCCTGTTTCCTCAAAGCATGCATTACACTTTAATACTTCAATCTTATAAGAATCTTGTATTTAGTGGTAGAGAGACGTGTATTTGTATCGTTTCTCGTAACTTCCACTTGGCTAGTATGTTAAATGTGAAAATATACGTTGGATACTATGGCTAAGATCACTTGGTTTGCGTATCCTTGTCTGGTTGGTGACTGGAATGGAATGAGAGAAGAAAACGATATTTTATATGTGCATTTGGTTTTCCATAGAGAGTTTTTGCACTCGGCTTAAGATTTGGTATTTGGTGATCGCAAGGTCTTGGAAGATATCTGGAATCTACTATTCCTTTTGGAAACTGAAGCGGCATAACATTAAAGGACAGAAGGCAATATATGTTTAGTACGTAGAATAAGAGAAAGACTCGCCACAACAGTAAAAGTAAAGGAAAGCAATATTAACGTTAACGCAGCATAACTGTAATATAACCGCCTGAACACAATTTCCCTTCCACTTCATTTCAAGCTATTACCATTCCCTCTATTTTATTCCGCTTTATATGGCTGTCTCTCTCTAACTGTGCCACAGCCACAACTGGACTTTTCCTAAAGGAATTTCCGATAGACCAAAACTAAATAATAAAATGCAAACAAAGGTAAACTGTTAACGCCCGTGTTTATGTTTCCACTTACAAGAGGCAGGTCTTTTCTTAAGTCATGTTATTACGTGTGGGGAAATTATGCTCTTGCTGAGCAGTTTTGACCGCTGCTAGTGCTACTATCCTTATCATTAGCCGCGATAAAAAATTTATTATCCCTCTTATAGCCTGAGCTAAGTTAATAAAAATTATTTCCAAGTACTGTAGTAATAATTCATAAATAACTATCCAAATCCTTCTTTGAACAGTAATAACGGATGGAAAACTCCATTAGAAACAAGTTGGACGTTTATTTTATTGAACATTACCTTTATCTGCTCAATTTAAATATATTTTCCATCACACAAACACAAGCTGAGCTATTTCCGCATTTATTTCCCCAGAAAACTCCGTATCTGCCAATCAGTGCATATAAAAATCCAGTTAATGAGCGCGGACTGAGTGAAATTGTATTTAATCAAACTCTACTTCGAGAAATTCCCAATCTGCAAGAAAGTTGGATGAATCTAGCATTTGCTAAATGTAACACCAGGTAGGGAAGGAATTGAAAAAGCTTCATATGGCGGGTCACAAAGGTTAAACGTGTGAATATTAGAACACACACACATATGCAGTGCACATATGCATATGTGACAAGTATACCTTAGCATGTTACATAATGAAAGTAAATGCCAAGGGAAAGCAAAGCCAGTTTGAAAGTGGAAAGAGTGAAACGCGAGTCGAAAGAATGTGATATAGCAAAATGTAATATAATGCGAGTAGGGAAAGCAGAACGGTTAAATCAATAAGCCTCCGGCCCTGCTAAGCCACACCACAGAATTCCACGCCAAGGCAAGGAAATTCAAGCTTTGGGCCAAAGTTTTGAGAACAAGACAGAGAACAGGACAGAGTGGAACAGAGGGAAGGAAACCCAGTTTCTTAATCCACATATGTATGTATGTGTATGTAGGAGTGGGATTTAAGTCCAGTGAAAGCACTACTGTGCACTCAACC
The DNA here is from genome assembly GCA_019776445.1 of Tomocerus maximus. Taxonomy (NCBI): domain Eukaryota; kingdom Metazoa; phylum Arthropoda; class Collembola; order Entomobryomorpha; family Tomoceridae; genus Tomocerus; species Tomocerus maximus. The sequence continues at coordinate 10,984 of JABASH010000176.1, read as the reverse complement.
CAAATTCAATGTTAATTTCTCTGTAGGAGCGAAGGGAATTTGTAGACTGAGGTTTGGACTAAGCCTACGCATATGTATATCTCGGTTCCTGGCGATTAACTTCATGTTAGCTCAAGACTGGAGGTGCTTATCTACAACTAAATCTCAAATCTACATTACTACATGCATTAGTGGAAGCCAGTAGCCTATCACAAGGAAACGAACTTTACTTTGTGATTTGAGTACAACGACACTCTGGGCAATGTGCACATGGTGGAAAATAACAGAAAATATTGTCAGCTGAATCCAAGTGCAATAGGAGTATTGCATAATATATTTAGTTGCATGCACGGAGATAAGAAATGCACAGGGATATTGCATTGTGTAGTTATCTTGGAGGCGTGTGGATTTAAAATATACAATGGCTCGTGTGGGCACATGATACAAAATGGGAAATAATAGTTCTTGAAGATTCTGGGAAGTAAGGCGGGTGTGCGGGCGGGTAGGCACCTGTTTTTCTAGGACTGTTTTACTTAGGCATAGAACTGCGGCACAAAGGCTTCCGACCGAGTTATAAGCACTTGACTCTTTATCACGCTCCTGTAATAATAGGTTCTATATAGAGCAATGTATTCAAACAGAAGACATATAGTAATGAATATAAAATTATAATAACTTTCTATGTAGATCAAGCTGAGACAAGTCAAAGCAAAGCAAACTGTGCACCTTTCTCCTTAAAATTCTCCGTTGACTCTATACTTTCTTGTTTGGTTAACCTTTTCTCTTCTACAGGGTCTCCTTTAGAAAACTAAACTCAAAACTAACAATAGTAAAAGTCGAGTATGTAAGGGCTACAGCGCTCCCAATTTAACAAGTAGTGTTAAGAACACAATCTACTTACTTTATCCCTGTGTAGATTTCAAAGACGTTTTAGTACTTAACTCTTCCGTCTTATTGTACAGATGTATAGTGGAGGAAAGGCTAAAAGAAAAAGAACCGTATTATGATGGGGACCAACTTTTCCTTTTATGATATCCATGTGATGCTACTTTTCTCTGGAAAAATATTCAAATATATACTACTTGGCTTTACTTCGTGTTACTTTATCCTTTTCCCTTTCCTGGGAAATTCTGACTCCTTACACAGGGAATATGAACCCCATTTATGAAGATACAAAAGTGCGCTTATACGCGTATCTTTTTATTATATACCTCCATATATTACATACCTTGTTATCTGCAAGAAATAACATTCCCATACTATTATGTTTAAACACTTTCAATTTTCTAGCTATGCTGATTAGGCGAAAGCATATTTTCTTTTATCATTCAAGAAAATTCAACTTTGCTAACCATGTACCACATGGTAGACAAGCGGAACGCTAATCCTAACGTGCATAGTGATGTGGGACTCCTTATTATTTTAGACATTTAAAAAGAACTGCTCTACTCATCCTAATTTTAGTGGAAACTTTACTCTGAAAGGTTTTTAAACTTTTCTCATTAGCCTCCTCAAGCTAAACCGAGGAGTACAACTTTATTTAATTTGCAATGACATTACAAACCTATAATAATTGGATGAAGATATTTCGCTATCCACTACTCTCTCCTCTTTTCTAGCTTAACTTTTCTCATTAGCCTCCTCAAGCTAAACCGAGGAGTACAACTTTATTTAATTTGCAATGACATTACAAACCTATAATAATTGGATGAAGATATTTCGCTATCCACTACTCTCTCCACTTTTCTAGCTTCAAACACAGCAAAAATTCTCTTTCCATTCTGCAAAACGTCTTCAAAGCCATGTATGTCCGTTAAGTTCCAGGAAACCAAAGAGAAAGCAAAAAACTGACTCAGCTGCATGCAAGACAAAACATGACATACTATACACAATGGAAGAGACAGCCACTTTGTTACAGATAAGCTCTACAATTCAATACTTAATGTTTGTATATCGGTCCTCTATCAGAAATAATTGTGCGCAATATGCAAACAAGAAATAATATTTTGGTCGTAGGTCATGTAAATTTTACAGATACTAATACTGGGTTTAAAATTTGGAAAAAATCGCGAAGAATAATAATTTTTCACGTCAGTGTTATTAAATTATTGAATTACAATATTATATTATCATTTTAGAACTTCAGATTAAAACAAGCTCTGACATGAATATTTGAGAAAAATTGCAAAGAATAGTAATTTTTCACGTCAGTGTTATTCAATTTTACAATAATATTCTACAGCTATAGTTCCAGATGGGATTGTTAGTAGCTACATTTTGTGTGATCAATGAGTGAACTAGAAATGCTGAATAGTGATGGATATGCAAAGAACCTGCAACATATAACCAGTACCGTGCATCTGTTAAAAAACGTATCCTCCTAAAAAAGCTTGTTGGGATCCGCCTTTACACTGTGTACTTCCCTTACTTAAATACCAAGAAATAAAACACTGCCAGAAAATGTAGAATTACACGCTTTCCACGATAGGAGAAATGTCAACGGTAATTGTACTATGTATTGCATTGCACGTGAGCTATACTTTCGTTATAAGGATTTCCAGAAAGATAGGCAGAATGTATTATGCTCTACTCTTGCCGATTCTGAGTAGAAACAAAGGGGCTGTCCTATTTTTTGCTCATACGTAATATATGTAGATAAGTGCATGGCAAGATTACTGAGCTGTGCCTACCTACCAACACCTTTCATATACTATTATGTCTGCATACAATACAACTATATTTCGAACTTACTATAAGCATAGCACTACAGCTAGGCCTGCACAAATCCATTTTGTGCTATCGCATTAAATTGCCACGTTCTCAGAGAGGCCTGAGACACGCTAACTTCCAAACTTCCATATTGGTAAGTATCAGAAGTTTCTTTTTCAATCGTCTGCACAAAATCGCAGAATTATCAAAGAACAAAGGCTATAATGTTGCATATAATTAAACTCATTCCCCAATGTGGCTTGGAAAATATATGATCCATTCATGAGATTGTTGAACATGATACCTCCTTATTTTCTAATTACGAATGATTATGCCAGATATTACTTGGTTTTAATTTACATTATTATTAGTTTTGTTTAAAATGTATATTTAGGTTTATGAGTCCCATTGGTAATTGGTAATACTTATCAATATTAAACCATCAAGAGTTAAAACACCTGTGTAATGGGAATCGGTTGTGTTAAAAGTGTAATGTCATTCACAATCTGCAGGTGAAATGATAGGTAATTTGTATAATTACCAATGTGTAACTAATATTAAGAATTTGTGATCGTGATCGTATAGTTTTCTAGAATCCAAAATGTCAATGCGGACTTTGACTCATGTGTCACTTTAGGTGGTAGAATGAGTATAGTGTGCAAATATGTATACCTATGTTGGATATCGTGTGGATAGAAGATATAGTGGAGAGTTTTCTTTGGGACGCACCCACAAGATAGATAATAGAAGTTAAAGCTTAATCCAAAAGCAGTCACCCGGGTGAGTACGTTGTTTTTCTTTCTCGTTTGGCATTTCTTACTCTGGCTGATATCATTTAGCATTACTGGAAAAGCAGAAATGGTCCGTGAAAGATCTGTTGCAAAGATAACACATGTCTACAACGACATATTATGTACAATGCCTACTGTCTGCGAATAGGAAATGCACTTTACTAATGCATGTACAGTGTTCAGGATAGAAACTGTCGAGATAACGTCGATTTAGCCCATAACACATTAATATATTCAAATTCAAATCATGTTTGGCTTGTTCTATTATGGAAAATGGAAGCTAGCGTCAAGATCATTATTTTTACTTTAGCAACATAAACCGTCTCATCGATCAAATACATATATTATGTTAACTATAGGTAGGTACCTTTATATCTGCGGATGTAGGCAGGCACTGGATTTTCATTACAAGTTCACATGCATGTATGTTACAACCTACTATGTTAAATATGTATACAATGCAAGTTAAGTCGAACATAGGCTGCCTTGGAAAGAAAATACATAGTGTCAACCCAGCGTCAAAGAGAAGTCAACGAAGTGTGAAAATGGGGCTTTCGACTTTCCCTACCTCGTTGACAGAACTTTATATTCCATTTTGAAGCCTTCATGCACTACGTGAGTCTATCTAGGAATGCACAACAGTCCGCAAATAAATAGCCATTGTGCAAATCACATCACGACATGCATTTATTGTTTTGATCAAATAGCAAATTTCCACAAATGTAACTCGTTCAATTTGTAAACATTCGGAAGAAAGTAAAATTTAAGTAGGTCAGGTTTCTAATATTTTAGCAAACATTACCCATTTGGTACATGGAGGAAATTGTTAGTGTGATTTGGGGAAAGTTTTTTTAATACGGCGAAAGGGTGTTGACGATTAAGTACTGAGATGGTTGCAAGTATTCATGAGTAGTTTCAGTAGAGCTGTTTCTTGAAATGGCTGTGTATCGTGACAAATTATTACTTTTAGTAGTCTTGATGTTGTGACTAGACAAATGCTTTCTTTTGGGATATCCTAAGGAAAAGTTTTGTTTTGTATCGACTAGAAAAGAAAGGCATTCGCTGAGATAGTAAAAACCGAAACAGACTTTGCATAGGTATAGGTAAGTTCTTTAGGAATATCATCTGCAACAAAGTGTGGCCATAAACAAAAAATGCATGCATGCCAGAAATGCATATTTCTTTTTGCCTCGTGCAGGTTACGAGTTAGGAGTGAATTTATCTGTCGATATATTTAGTAAGTCTGGAGATAGAAATGTATACGTTGGGCAACTGTCTACGTGCTCCTTGTGTCTTTGTCACTTCAATATTATCCGTATCTGTATGAAGATAGATGGATACGTACGCTCGCTTCCGTTTGAACTTCTGTGACTTACACAGACTTTCTTTTTCAATTCGGGTCAGCAAGCAGAAAATAAAGACATGACAGACATCTCTTCTCACCCATTTCTCTAATAGCTTGGATGTTGGATACTACCCACGATAACGTATGCTTACTTTACTTATGGGTTCCACGAGCGTAGTACTAAAAACCTACGGCCGTAAATCCGCTTGAGTTTACTTTAGTGTCATGTCACCCAAGCAGGGCGTTTAGCTCTTAATTTAGAATTTGGGTCAGAAATATGCAGTAAGCAAGGGAAAGCTAAAGGAAGAAGTCATGCTGCGAGGTAATAAAGTGAAATAGGAGTTTTGATGTGCATTTATTATATATTAGGCATATGCCCATGTCTATATGCATACTAACTCGGAGATACGCAACCTAATATGCATAATACAGAGCCTACGCCGTAAATACACACGCTCAGCTCATCTGTACGTGCACATTAGCTAAATTATGACTAGGAGATGTATTACATCAAAAAAACGTAGTTTTCTCTTTCACTCTTATCTTGCTTTCTCTCCAGCACATACTTACACGGTTACGTAACTCGCTAGCATAACACACGAACATTTTGTATTACAAAAGTAGATATCGGCATGCGAAACGAAAACCACGGAATTTATTTTCTTCCTCCACAATCCGTGTTTTCTGTAATATTTTAGGTAGGGAATTTGTTATCATCAGAAACTTTGACCTTAATAATTTGAAATAGCGCGCGCTAGTGAAAAAGAGGAAATTAGTGATTTTCACTCCAAGTTTCAGTAGAATCGGTTGATTAACTTGGCAGCTGATATTAAGCCAGTTGGACATGTCTGACTGATTAATCCAAAATTTATTAGTTGTTCCGCTGAGTGGCTAAAGAAGAACTTTGTGTTGGCTTTCTCCTGGCTCTTTGTGGTAATTGAACCGAGAAGAACATCGCACAGAACCTTTTCATCCATCATCTTTCATTGTGAGCGGGACAAGTCCCTGAAACTAGGCAAACAAAGCAATTTGATAAAGCACAAAACTACACACCTACGCAACATGTTTTCATCCTGATGAATACAAATGAAATTCAATTTGAGTGAGCTACTGTTCACTTATTGCCATAGCCTAGTAAACGGAACTAATGATATTACTAAATCTACAAAGGTTTTTAAAGTCAAGAGTAAGTGGGCAGAACAGAAGAGTCATCTGGAACAAGGAAGACTGCTACTTAATACTTTTGTACTAAGTTAGTGGAACGGTATAGGAACTTGAGATTTGTGATAACATGCAGGTAGGATGTGCACGGTATTGAATCAACAACTGTATTAGTAGACACTACATAACCAAAATTGTTTTCTTAAGAAATAGTCTTGAAAAGATAATAAAATTTGAGAATCCGTTGAATGTTTCAGGTCCCTCCTTTCATCTTGTCTTTTTCTTCCAGAACAAATGAAAGATAATAAAATTAAGCCTTTGCTAAAGCTTCTCTTAAATTTTTCCAGACAACTTTCTCCAGGGAGAGTTTTCAGAGAAAGCACGTAGGAGAACGAGGAGGAGGATGACGCTAACTAACGTAAAGAGTAGGTATAGTAAATTACCCTTATTACTTATCAGACGACTCGGTTTGAAGCTTGACTCTCTCCTCTGTCCCTTTGCAATTATAACATTGAAATTTGATCCGTGAAAAATTTATGGGGAAATGCAAAGAAGCATTTAAATCAAAAGTCTTCCGCCCTAACAACAGAACATTAGAAAGACAAACGAGAGCACTAAACTTTTTCATCAAAAATGTACGCCATTATTCCATTAATTTTATTTAAGCCCTGCTGGTCTGTCACTGAAGTGCATACAACAATATTACACACAAATGTAGAGAGACTGACTACTTAACTCGGTGTAGATGTACTCTATGAATTCTAGATTCCATCTCTAGATTATTTGAATATGCCAGATTGCGTTGCACTTCTAGTACATTGGCTGGAATATCAGAATAATAGAACAGAGAAGACTTGATTATCTTTGCAAATATCTCCCAGAACTGAAGCAAACTCACTTTCTCTGTGTTGTGAGGATGGTCTGGGTAGGAAGCATAAGAGCATGTTTCATTCATTTATATTACTATTCATACTCTGCAAAGTCTGTATGATTCCATTCTGTGTGGTGTACTATGGTGTGGTCTATTCTAGCACTTAGAGATGAAATGAAGGTATAATAAATACCTTTGCCAGGCCACTACACTGTACATAGTTCCTCCAGGACTCGCCTTTCCTCCAGTTTGGCCCCACTTAAACTCCCAGTCATAATATTCGCCGTGTCATGTCATGAATAGTATAGTAACTCTTTGGGTCGTTTATTTCTCCAATTCGAGCTCACTCAGCCACAGTATTCCTACTTATTCTATTCCGTTCCTATTGCTATTTTCACTATTCTAAATTCCCCCAAAATGAAACACAGAAGAGGGGCATGAAGGAAAGTTATTGTTAGCCCTCTCGGTTCACGAGCTCAGCTTATCGTTAGCTAGGACTTGCGAAACTCGCCGAGGCTCATTCTCTTCGTCAATCTACTTCATCCTTGAACAATACCTCTACAATTACATGGAAGGCACATACATAATACTGTTCTTCTGTGTACAATAGTGTACATCGACCAGATAGTATGTACTCTCTACGTCACGTCACCCACATGGAATTCAACGTAAATACCATTACTATATCCACTCTGCAATACAATTCCCTCTGCTTAAACTTTTCTCTCGTATTCACAAGAGAAAATAATTCACAATGATATAAGTACTTCCACCACTACGCCAAAACTTCACTCTTGAAACTTGTTCGTTTGCAAATAAATATACATGCACTCCCTATATCCTATAGCTAGTATGTCTAAAAACGACTATGATATTACCACCACCACTGTAATATTTTGTGGTAAGGTACACAAGTACATCGTGGTAAAAGGAGCTACCCAGCCATCAGCCAAGTCAAACCGACAGAGTAATAATTTGTCCAGGCTTAAGCATTCTACCACACTAATTTATCGAGTAGAGACAATCTCAATCTCTACTTAATACATACATAATAAATGAAACCATACATAGACACCAACCTACATACATGTACCTTCTCCCAACACTAAAACTACCTATGCATACCACTTCAGATCAATACCAACCTATTTATATGTCCTACGTGGCAACTATCAAATCACAATATCTCCAAGCATCGGATTTGTCATACGAGTAAGTACTTTTGCTAATACTCTCTTCACTTCTCATTTTATCAACACATATCTACCCACATAATATGCTAGTCACCACTAGAGTTTACCTTTTTCAAATTCTAGTACTTCTATAGCCATAAGTTTGCTCTGGACTCACACATTGTGTCCTATTTCTATTCCTCCATTAAGGACAAACTTTTGTACACAACTTTTTGTTGATCTTGTTATAGTAGCGAGTATACATTTATAGATCATGGTTTATGAGTGCGTATACTGCAAGAAGAATGAGAATTACCGTAAATAAATAATTAGCATTGGGAGCGGATTAACTAGGGTTTTGAAAATCTTTTCCTTCAGTTTGAGCTGTGATTACAGTACATTCCCATTGACAGAGTGAACATTGAATACACATAAGTATTTACACATAACAGCAACGCGTACACCTCCAATCTGCTTTAACATACGCATTTAAATATTTATAACTATTAAAGCAAAAAATGGCATTGGATCGCACTTTGCATTTTCAAATATTTTGTTCTCTGAAAGACTGTGCTGAGAACAGACTAAAAGTAATTGCAAGACTGGCAGACTAAAAATGTCTGGCTGCTCCACAGAAGTGATTATTTGACGGTCTATTGTGACTATTTTATTGCAGCCTGGTACTGTAGGGGTAAATAGAACTAGCTTCACTGTGGTAAAAGTTTTATTCTAGAATTAATTCTCATTTCTGTAGATTTTGCAGGATGGCTGTAGATAGTAGGTTACTTAGTCGTATAGATAGCATAAGTAGATTGAGCGTGTAAAATATTCTATAGAAATAGATAAGTAGTGATTCCCCACGGGAATGTTAGTAAGAGTTATTTCCGTATTGGTCCAGTCAGGTATTCAATGAATGCACAGATGTACTGCATAGTACTAGAGCTAAATAGGAGTCCAAGTGAAGTGGAGTCAAGTGTAGGGGAAGCAATCACACAGAACTCGCGCATATCCCCTTGAACAGGAATCCAGGCAGGAGAGTTCACTTTATTGAAGTGAGTGATGGATAGACACGACATGATCGCGAATCGAGAAAATCTACGTGTTTTCACGTAAAACATCATGCAAACTAACAGATACATCTATCACCCAGTGCACTCCTGTCGTAATGTTGTGGCAGGGAAATTTTAGGAATACTAAACCAGTCGTTTTGACATGACACTTCGTCAGAATAATCAATGAAAGTAAATAGTGAACACATAAGGAAAGGTACGTATTTGTTCTTAATATTCCCGTGCTTTTACAAGCTTTCTACCAATTCTCACGGTTCACAGCGATATTTCCAATGCAAATAAGCTAACCTACTTATTAGGCGATGCAAAATGCAAAGGTATGTCTAGAAAGGGATTCCGCACTTTGATGCGCTCTAGGTATACATGTGTGTAGGGAAAAAATGGGAGTTTTTCTTCGTAGAAGTTTTCAGTGTTCGTACGTGACTCTCCATACTAACGGTTCCCTGGGCATGCATTTGTGAAAACATACTTACATTACATAGGCATTGTATTGAAATGTTTTGGTTGTAATGCATTGAGTAACTTCTCTTGCTTTTATTCCTTTCCGTGTATGCGATCGGTCTGAAGTAACATTTTCATTGGAGCTCTTGCCTGAGGATGAGCTAAAACTTTGTGCTCTTGCTCTTCTTTCGGGTATGTTATGATGTACTGTTATCCTAGTCTTCTGTGGTCGTCGGCACTAACAAATATATTCAAAGCTACCTAGACCACGCATTGTAGTTAGGTAAGTAGTATTTGTATAAATATATGATATAGACACGTTAACTACATCCTGTGTAAATAGCAGTACAGATCCCCAGTAGTAATATCTTAACATGGATAAAATACAAACTAAACCAATCACATCAGCCGATATCAAAGTTCAAGTCGAGTGGAATAGAATAAAATTCGATACGTACTCAGTCCTTTTTCCATAGGAAGTCAACATGAGTCAAGTGAAGTACTGCTTTGGTTGACTTAAAATACTATAAAGTGATATAATAGCAGAGTATGTAGAAGCAGACAGTAGCTTGGCTTGGAGAGAACAACCCTCCGGAATGAAAATGACAAATTCAAGCATCTCTAATACCAATACATCTTCCTTGACTTTCACCATTAGGTATCTCTAGCCTTCGCATCAGACTTTCACAATGCACAGAGACGAACTTTCTATTCTATCCGATGCTCTCACTTAAGCTTCCCTTTTCACTTACAACTTACTACAAAGTATCAACTAAAGACGCATAGACTCTACTCATAGGTAATGCATATTGTGTGCCCTGTATACAGAATAAAGATAGCATCAGTGCATAACTGTAATTCGACTCAAACCACAATTTTCATTTTACATTCAATTCAATCTCTGCAAAACTCAAACTGACTTAATCGGCTTCCTTTCCTCTTACATAACAAACTGTATTGCTTTCCATACGCCTTATACTTCTTTACATAACCACTCAACGTACCTTCCCAATACCAAATTATATTTCTTCTAACAGCCAATTCTTCCTGGATATCATTTATTGCAACTCACAAAAACCACGGAAAATCCGAATCGACAAAATAACGGAAATGGCAGTTCATCCTTCCCGAGGTTAAGAGAGGAAGTCATCTTCTATCTTAGTGTACATCTTTTTAGGCGAACTGTTTCACCCAAATCCTTTTATGCAGAATCAAAACCATTAAATTAAATATTACTTATGAATTGTTTGTATATGTATATGGAAAAACTGCATCCAAAAAACCTATTTGTTATATAATAAACTTAAAAAATATTTGGAGAATAAATACCCTTCGGTGCATGTCTATGTGCAATTTCAATATTAGTAGTAGAAACAAGATTGACTAATTTGGGCAATGGCAATTCATCCTTCCCGAGGTCAAGAAAGAAAGTGATCTTCTATCTT